>PVKE010045519.1:0-12629 GCA_004027555.1 Craseonycteris thonglongyai | reverse complement strand
TTTCACACAGTCAGCCTACTGATCAGGCTTCACAGTGAAAGCAGATGAAAAGTTTATGATATAAATCCAATTGAGGAATCTCTTCCCTTTCAGCAATGCATTTTTAAAGATTTATTTTATTGATTTTTGACAGAGAGAAACAGAGACAGAGAGTGACAGAGAGAAGGGGGAGGGCCCAGAGCAGTCTCCATAGTTGACATTAGTTTTCCATATAGTTTCACTCCACAGGTGGGCACGGGGCTGCGCAGGGCAGAAACTGGGCCGGGAGCCTCCCACATAGGTCTTGGCAAGAACTGAACTGGGGGCACACCCCAGTTCAGCATGTGGGTCCACATGGGCCGGGGGCCGGGATTCGATCCTCAAGCCCCAGGGCCTCAAAGCGAGTGCTTAACCCGCTGAGCCATCCCAGCTTTCCCAGCAATGAATTTTTAGTCAAGCTCATTGATTAAAAGTTTCTATCTTGTATTTAAATGTCTTGAAATTGCCTGCCGGTTTGTGGAATCAAGTGCAATATAGTTACAAGTATCTGGTTAGAGCAAGCTTGTCCAACCCACCGCCCAGGATGGCTTTGAATGAGGCCCAACACGATTTCATAAATTTCTTAAAACAGTATGAGATTTTCTGGCTTTTTTTTTTTCTTAGCTCATTAGCTATTGTTAGTGTATTTTATATGTGGCCCAAGACAATTCTTCTTCTAATATGACCCAGTAAAAGTCAAAAGGTTAGACAACCCTGGTTAGAGCATTACTTTCACTAAGAAAATAAGAATAAGATACTATAAGTTGTTTGGCTACTGTCACATACTAAAATGTAGCCAGAAGTAATATGTTCTCATCAAACTATGCTCAGAAAGAAAATGACCACAGTACTGACTATTCTTCAATGGAGCGTACTGTTCGAAATCTTAGTATTGATTTAACTAGGAAAATTTGTATAAATTCCTCCATTTGAAGAAATATGTCAAAACAGCATATTTCTTTCTCTTAACATAAACTTCTGTGACTTAAAACATATTCTTTTGCATAATATGAAAAAATTCTTGAGGATAAGAACATATAAAAATGTTTTAATAGGCAAGGAAAACGGTGTTTAATTGTATTTAGATTTTTCCCATTCTTGAAAGAAATCTATGATAAGAAAATACATAAAATGTTAGCCAACTTCTTAAGCCTTCTAGGCATTTTATCCTTTTCCCATCCTCCCAAGTCACTGTATGGGGGTGGGAGGATGGTGGTTTGACAATAGGAAAAGCCTCTGGCTTCCTGTCTTTGTTTTCCAACAGCCTCAATCCTTCAGGAAATGGCACAAAGTATTTGGAAGAACCAGGAGGAGAGGGGGAGAATCATTCCTCTCAAAAGAGAAAGAGTCTTCTCCGCTGGGGATATTAGAGGGATCGGAAAGAACGAAAGCACTGAGAGATGGGTGGGTGGTTCAGCCCCTGCAGGAAGCTCAACCTGGCACCTGTGGCATCGCTATCTTCTCTGCCCAGGTCTGCTCAGTGTTTATTTCACAGTTATCTTCAACTGCACACCACCGCCATGACCACAACCCATTTCTTCAGCTACTTCATTGATGCTGATGCCATTCATTCATGGTTCCACCAATTGACCTGATCAGGTCTTTAGGGATGAGCACATATTAGTAAAACACCTTCTAAATCACAGCAAAAGTACTGTTTTTAAGCACACCTGAAATCTGGCCAATGGGCCCAGGAAGTTGTTTTGTGTTGTTTTTTTTAATCATCAGTATCAACTACATTTATAGTACTGGTAGTGGATAGGTGTTCGGCAGTTTACCGTTCACACATCATCTCGAGTAGACCACTTGACCCACGGATGGGCTGTGAAACCCCTTGTCACAGGCGTTTCCTGGCCTAGAGCACGAGCTCCACCATGTGAGTTGGATGGCAGCATCTGAGAAGGAAGCAGCATTATGGGCCCGTGCTGTTAGCTACAGAAATCACCCACGCAAAAAGGAGAGCTAAATCCACCGAGCTTCAAGTGTGGGACTTAGTTAGACTCTGCTTTTCACAAGGCACAGCTGGGAGGTGCGGGCAAGCTGAGACTCCAGGAAAGGACAGACCTAAGCCCTGAAAAAGCCTTCTGTTGAAAAGCCTTCGGGCCATCCCCACCACAAATAACATTCACATAAAATCTCAAGTTGGGATCAAGCTAAAGAACTAAAGTCAAGGGCAAGACCAAGATGCTTGCTGCTTTATGTTGAAAGGAGAAAGCTGTTGTGGCAAAACGCAAGAAAACCAACATCTTTTAAAATAGGCCAGAATTGAGCTGGAAAAAGTCTTGGTTTCACGGTCTTAAATGGCAAAGGGCAACAGACCAGCCAAGCCCGTGGAACTGCTTAAATAGCACTTTGGCTTGGCGCAAGTCACATGGGACAGGGCCGGTGAAAATAACAAGGTTGCTGGCCAGCCCTTCCAGGGTGCGGGGTTGCCAAGGAAGAAAATTCAGGGAGTGCTGCCAACATGTGAGAGGCCATCTCGCTCCAGTTCCCCTTTTGTCCCAGTGAAAGACCTTCTGGCAAGGCTGGTGACTTCAGGAGACCACCAGTGAAGAAAGGCACACGTATTCTGTAAAGGAAAGGAGAGAGGGAGGGACCGAGGACAGAGCATCAAGCCTCCTGGCTCCCGCTGGGGTCCGCTGGGGTGAACTGTGTCAGCACGGGGCGTTTCTCCTTCCCTGCCAACCAAGGGCAAGAGGAGGGTCTGGAAGCTTTTCAAGAGGGTTAGGGACTGATGGGGAAGAACAGATTAAAACAGCCACAATAACCACGTAAGGTTCTCAACAATTAAATGTATTCTGTCACTGATAGAGTAAGGAAATTGGAATAAACATCCAGAAACCTTTTAAGCCAAAGAATATTCCCTTTAGTTCTTTCCTATTCTTTTTCTGAGCAGGGAGCATGCTGGTATAGCAAAAGATGAAGAGAAAGACAAATGGGGGTCAACACCATAAAAGCCCCTCTTTCAAAGGTAAATAAAAATGTCTCAAATCTCTCTTCTATCAAAATTATAATGTGTCCCCATAGAGATGACAGTCAAAGTAGAGGAACTCAGAAAAACAATCTTTCCACATTTCAAGTCCAGATCACATGTGCTATGTATGGGGCAGGAAGTTTTAATTTTAAGAGGGTTCAGCCAAAATAAACCTGTTACTCAAAGACACAAAGGTAATAGGATATCATCTTCCCTACCTGAGAAAGAATGTCTTAAAAGTCAATCTTTCTGCTGCTTTATATTCTTCCTCATAGGAATTACATTCCACTTCTAAGGTTTACACTGTAATTTCACATCAGCTGTCTTTTTGTAATGTTCAGAAATATAGGATATAGGCGTTATCAGTCCAACTTTGAAACAAACCAGTAGACTTGAAATAAAATCACAACTTAGTGTGAAAAGGGTGTGCAATACTGTTTCTGTAATCAGAAAAAGGAAACCCAGCGGACCCAGTCTCGCTGCCTTGACTCCTTCTGTTAAACACTAAATAGATTTTCATTTTTTGTCTTCCCCCTGGAGTCACATCACAAATTGCTTCAAGAAAGCCAAGTGTCTGATTTTACATTTGAGTAATTAAATGTCTGGCTACCATATTCTTTCTTATCAACCATCATCAGCTTCTCCTCAATTGCACAGGAACCAGAGTGCAGGACAGCGTTTGCAGACAGCCTGGGTCTGCAGTGGGCTGAGGCAAGGGTCATTAACACCGCTGACATCACTTCTGGCAGCTGGAGAAAAGGGAAAACCTATATTTAATCTATTTCCTACCTACCACAAGTTTCAGCCGGAGTCCCCGATAATATGGGCTGTGGTTGACTTTATGGAAGAACTTGGTAATGCAAGAAAAATGTACTGAACTGAATAAGCAGCTTTATAAGGAACCACAAGGTGCCTCCGCTGTGTGGTCCTGGTCTTCACGTACGGCTTTCGGTCATTAAACTGGCCTAATAGAGGACAGAACCATTCCCAACTCTTCCCCAGGAGTCCCGGCTCAGTAGTCGCTCTCTCCTACAGACTCCTCAAGAACTTCTCCTGGAAACCATGATCATAAATCATACATGAAAAGATTTTAGCCTAAGTCTTCCTTCTTGCCTTGAGAATACCAAGGGGAAAATGTTGGGAAGAATTTAATCTGGGATTCTTTGAAGTGAGCTGTTCTTTCATTTTTTTTAAGTGGTCTAAATAATGAAAGAACACTCTCTGAAACCAATTGAAACAGGTCATAAATACATAAGTATATGGCAGCAGAGCTCAAATATATTCAACTCACAATTCTCATTCGTTTTATCTTAATAATTTTTAGTAAAGGAATGCAAGTCATAAATATTGCTGGGCCATGAGAAAAATTCTTAAACAAAAGTCAATGTTAAGGAGGATAGAAAACTGTACCATTCATCTTCGATTACAGAGGGCTACAGGTGGGACCTCTATTTAACTGGGTCTTGTTAAAGAAAGCTACAAGTAAAGTGATGCAAGAAATATATGCTTACCCTGAGTTGCCTCTACCTGAGGGATATATGAGTAACCTGTACGCACTTTTGAATTCTACGACGTAATTTAGGAAACTCAATCCAAAAAAAAAACTTATTTAGAGAATGAAGATGGAGCTATTATTACATGGCCGTTAGGCTTTTTAAAGATCAATCAATTTTAACTCAAAACTTATGGCCAGGGATGCCAGGATGGCGCAACAGGTTGAGTGCTTGCCTTGCAGTCCCGAAGTCCAGGGATCGAATCCCGGCCCCGGCCTGTGCAACCCCAGATGCTGAGCTGCAGTGCAGCTGGTAACCATCTGGATGTCAGTGCGGGTTCTCGCCTCCCATGAGGAAGGTCCCTGATTCAGTTCCTGCCCCACGCAGCCCCACATCCACCTGTGTGGAACAAAACTATGTCAAAAAGCTAATGATATGCAACTGTGGGGACTTCTCTGGGCCCTCCCCGCTTTCTCTGTCTCTTTCTCACCTTCTCTCAAACAATCACATAAAGCTTAAAAACAAACAAACAAAAAAACTTATTTCCAAGTGAAAATGTAAAAGCAGACTAAAGCAACTTAGATGATCTCTCATTGTTCTTCTCTCGACAATTTTGGCCAAGTTATTAATCCTCCTGAATACCCATGTTTTCATCAGTGACATGGAGGTAACAGTACTCATTTCATAGGGTTATCACTGAGGTTAAATGAGATAATACGTGATACACAGGAAGCCCTCCAACATTAGCTCTGACCGTAACTAGTCTTATTAAAAATGATTTGAGAAATCCTTGGATCTCTATCTTCCTTCCCGGGATACCTGAGGTGCATATCAGCCTAAGTGCCCTGGTAGCCCTATCAAACAAGAGTGACCCACAGAGCAGGTGACAGGCCCGGACTGAATCTGAAAATGTGTCTTGACAGACAAAGGTATTTCATACAGGAGGCAGATAGGGGGGAATGCCAGAACAACAAGACAAAGAAAAAATAGTGGTAGTAAAGCTAAAAATATTGACTGTGATAGGATTTTAGACAAAGACCTGCCACCCTACAAAGAGAAGCCAGGTTAAATACAGTAGACTCTTTGTGAATTGGAATTCAAGAGATGTTTTTGCCAGTTGCTTGAGTTCCGGTTCATGGAGAATCTACTTAAATTTATCGGGCATTTACCAATCGCCGGGTGCCGGTTAACCGAGACTCTACTGTAATCAGGACACATAGGAGTAACAGATCTTTGAGCAGATCTTAAATTGATGCTACCTACAGAATCAGCACGGAAAGGCCACTTCTATTTCTTTCACACAAAAAATTAGAAGCTTGAAGCCCCCCACCCTTTTTAAGTAGCTAAGGAAAGACTTGAGATGCTACATGAAAGAATTCACAAAGAATTCTGATGAACAGGCCTAAGTGAGTGTTCAGTGAGATTCTTATGCACTAGTCCCAGGTTCTAAAGCATGTTTCTAATTGTTGGGGGAGGAAATGGGTGGCTTTTGTTTCCGAATTCTTTTCCCCGACCTCTCATCTGAAGAAACTGAACAGGAGCGTGACACAGCCAGTCAGTGCTGCCTGGGCAACTTGATGAAAAACTGAAATTGTTGCCAGATGCACATGTCTAATCATTGGCAGCTGGAAGAGGAGGGAAAACATTGGAAAGATAATCTAAAATAATTGATAATGTATACACTGCTCACATCTCTAAGGCCTCTGAAACAGACAATGGTGCGGATTTCTTTTTTTCTTTTTAAGATTTATTTGATTTTTGACAGAGAGAGACAGAGAGAAGGGGGAGGGCCCAGAGCAGTCTCCATAGTTGACATTAGTTTTCCATATAGTTTTACTCCACACGTGGGCTGGAGGGTTGTGCAGGGCAGAAACTGGGCAGAGGCCTCCCACGTGGGAGACACGCTGAACCAGGGCCCTCTCATATGAGAAGCTCATCCCAGTGAGAACCAAACTAGGGGCACCTCAGTTCAGCACATGGGTCCACACGGGCCAGGGCCAGGATTCAATCCTCGGACCCTGGGGCTGCAAAGTGAGCACTTAACCCACTGAACCATCCTGGTATTCCCTCCAAATTTTTAAGAGGTGGTGATCACTCTTAACTAAGGGATCCTTATGAAGAATATTTATCAGTGACCCCAAAGGGGTTCACAGTCTCCATGGAGAGAAATAGGGTGTGTGAAGGTGACCCTCAGGCCTCATGGAGCCACCTCGCCTTCAGCTAAAACATGCTCACCTAGCCTCCAAGCATGTCACCAAATCTCTAGAACAGGAGTTCTCAATCTGTGTGGGTAGGAATACTGTCTCCCCTCAAGGCAATGCCTGGAACATTTTGGTTGTCACAACTCAGGTTGGAGTGAGCTGGGAAGCATGCTAATGGTGCCCAATGGGTAGAGGCCAGGAACACTGCTACATCCTACAAAATGGCCACCTGCAACAAAGAATGACCATAGTTTTCTGTGTATAAAATGATACTGTGTCTAAGATTATTCAACTATAAGTTGGGGGTCATCTTATACATGGGAGTACTTTGTGTACTGATTTCTTAAATGTTGGGTTCAAAAGTAGGGGTCGTCTCATACAAAGGGCATCTTATACATGGGAGTACTTTGTGTACTGATTTCTTAATGTTGGGTTCAAAAAGTAGGGGTCGTCTCATACAAAGGGCATCTTATACATGAAAAAATACAGTCTCTGGCCCAAATGTCAATAGCCCATGCTCCAGAGTTACTGTCTTTAGCTGAGGAAACATGCGTATCAACTGATTCTGGAGTCCACACCAGTTCCAGGGATGAGTGGGAGGGGAGGGGCATTCCTGTTCTGAGGCCTTCATTGATTTCTGCCTGCCACCCAAGGTTATAGGGTCCCCAAGGGTACCTCTCCTCCTCACAGCCTTTCCTACTTTTTCATTAACAGGACCTTGCCTATGCTGTGCCCGTTCCCTCAGGACCTTTTACTAGAAGACAGCTAGTTACCTGATGTACCACTCCTGGCCCATGTTTTCATATGCTCCCCCTCCAAAGGGAAACAGGAGCCTTCTGGCTATATCAGCAGTGACTGGAGCAGGGAGAACATCGGCCATTCTGAGGACAAAGCAACACTGCAGGAAGAAAAGTAGTAAGGTGTGGGCTGCCCACTGATTCTGACCAGGAAAGTAAGATTCAGCCCAGGAGGAAATACACTTCGTCACTGCCAGTTTGTATCTTCGCCCAGCTTTCGCCAGTGCTTTCTATACAGTTGTGGATAAGTCACTGGATCTCACTTGCCTACATAATTTAATAAAATGGAGAAAATCCTCAATAACATGTGCAAAACTCAGTGAGACAACAAGGGAAGGGCATCACAAACAAGAAGACACTTTCCTTTCGTGACTTGGGACTACTAGTCATGTTCACCACGCTCAAATATCCAGGAACTGAACAAAAATAAAGACGAGGTCCCCTCAGTTTCAGAATTAGTTGAATTAAAAAAATTAATCTACCAACTTTGCTTTCTAAGAGGTTACTCCTAAGTCAGAATAATGTGTCCTAGAGGTATTTGTGTTTTGTTTTGTTTTTACTTTATGAAATAAATACATACCTTAGAAGATGATTTATTACAAAATAAAAACAAAAAAACAAAGAAAAAAAACAGTCAAAGACTGACATAGAAATTCCAGTTGCTGTTTCTAAGATGTCTCTTCAGGAGCAGACTTTTAAGTCTGTTCTCCCTAAACTTAAACTTGAAAAAAAAAAAAAAAAATTTGCAGAGGGGAGGGAAGGGCACACATACCATCATCAATGAGAGTACATAGCGTTCAAAATTCTAAAAATCAGATAATGAACAGAAAGAACAAGTTGATTTCCAGGTGGTTAAATACAAAGTTTTTTCAGATTGGATCCTAAGGTAAAGGTAATAAGAACAAATCCTCTTTAAATACAGCCACAGACGCTGTTGTGGTTCTAAACTACACAAAGAAAACAATAGCTTCTATTCTTTCTAGACCCTAGCCTGAGACACTGACAAGATGCCTTCAAAATAAAACCCGACCATGCAATTTCACCATTACTATTAAACAGTGACAGGCTATAATTAACACTTAAAAAACATCCCTATGATGAGCTTTGCTTAATTATTCTCAAAAATTGCCTTAAATTTTTACAGTAAAACCATGTCACAAATGGACAATGGCTTACTGGTTCTTTTGGTTTCTCCACTCTTCCCTGCCATAACCATACAAGGAAGAAAGTGCCTACAGAGATGTGCACATCAAGCCTTATTTCTTCAGTGATGCTCCTCCTTCTTCCTGTCCCCCCACTCTGAGCTCGCCTCTCTCAAACCATCAGGAGTACCCACAGGGCCCACAGAAAGAGACACTGACTTGCCCCAAGACATTTCTTCTTGGATTCTCCCTAGAGAACTTCCAAAAGAAACAAAGGCCTTCTCAGAGTCCTGCC
The DNA here is from genome assembly GCA_004027555.1 of Craseonycteris thonglongyai. Lineage (NCBI taxonomy): Eukaryota > Metazoa > Chordata > Mammalia > Chiroptera > Craseonycteridae > Craseonycteris > Craseonycteris thonglongyai. Next base: position 3,709 of record PVKE010045519.1, on the reverse strand, counting down.
AACAGAGGTACAAGGACTGAGAGCAACCAGATTCTAAACAGATCCTCATGAAATTTCCCATTCTAATGCAGAGCTAGAGAAAGTCAGCAGATAGGAAGGTGACTTGAGAACCATTAACATACGTAAACAAACTGAAACTCAACCAAAATTCAACACATTAAGTTTTTCCGTGTGAGAGTTCTATACAAGTGGTAAGGAGGATGGCACAATGACTGAGCAAAATATGCACCTAGATGATAGTTATTGCAAGTTTTGTTTTAGATACTTCATTTCCATTTCTATAGGTGACTTACACTCCATGACCAGTAACCATATATAAATATGAATGGAACAATCAAAGCATTCCAGACCTGGTATTATGAGAACTTCTGTGATCCTGTGGTTAGAGTAAAAATCATCATTAAATGAGTTGCCCTGAGCTCATTAACTGGTTAGTAAGTAGCACTGAGGTGAGACTTGGGGTCTCCTTACCCCTAAGTAGTACACTTTCTAACCATGATTCATTAAAATCTTAATAGCGCAACTATTTAGAAATGATCCCAAATAGACAAAGAAAAACAAGATGGTATTCATTATATATGCACAGAAAGAGTCCTAGCAACCAACTCATTCAACCACAAAATGGAGACCTCTGTAGATAATAAGTGTAAACATAACAGAAAAATACTAAAAAAAAAGTCTCTGTAGACTACAAATTTATTGTAAATGAAGAATAAACCTCAATTTACAGTTGACCCTTGAACAAGAAAGTTTAGGAGCACCCTTGTGCAATCAAAAATCCACATATAACTTTTGACTCCACCCAAAACTTAATTATTAATAGCCTGTTGTTGATCAGAGGGCTTACCAATAACAAACTGATTAACACATATTTTGTATATTACATGTATTTTATACTGTATTCTTAATAAAATAGAGAAAAGAAAATGTCATTAAGAAAATCGTAAGAGAAAATACATTGATGGTATTTATTGAAAAAAATCCATGTATAAGTAAATCAACTGAATCTATTCAGTTCAAACCTTATGTTGTTCAACTTCTCAATTTTTGAGCATAAGTAGATCAAAATATTTTAACATCATGGGTATTACATTAAAAGGAATTTGAGATAAATAAATATTGCCACTATATTTGGTAATATCCAAGCCAACATAATAGTATTTAATAGCATGCCTAGCTTTGGTCTTCACTGTTAAGACATTAAAAAATAGTACAGAGAAAATAGTAACCACTTGATGAGAGGATAAAATAAAGCAGTGCTTCTCAAACTGTAATGTGCTTAGGATCTCCTGGAGATTTCCTTGCAGATTCTGACTCACTAGGTTTGTGGTGGGGCCCAAGATTCTGCATGTTTAACCAGTTCCCAAGGGACCCCATGCTACTAGTCTGAAGATCATACTTTAAGTAGCAAATGAGTAAAAAGAAACACCTAAAAGGAAAGGACATGTCCCATTTAATTTATAGAAAATAAAAAGAGGGCTTAACTGGGGACTTCCAAGGAGGGCTTCACGTTAAGCCATCTGCTTTCCATCTCCATAGGGAAAAGGTGCTTAAACTGTGGAAACAGCTTTGAATTAAAACACAAAGACACTTTCCAGGTGGAGAAGGTTCTAGAAGAGTTAACTGGAGAAGAATGTGAAACCTCTGATTACAAAGAGGGCACTGGGGATAACAAGAGTTAGAAGGCCTTAAAAGACTCCATCCACACTGATGGGTTCTTGCCCTACTTAAGTGTTCAGGCTAAGGGAGACTTTGACTATTTAATTGGGAAAAGGCAGGTAAGAACTGTGACCCAAAACGTTTCTTTCTTTAAAAAAAATGCAGAATATTCTGGCAGCCCTGGTCAAGAGGAACTGAATAGAACCATGTTCGTCAGCTTACAGATGATAGAACCAAAATAAACAGCATTCCTCACACCTCAAAGGAACGCATGCACCTGGCCCTCTAGCCATCTTTAACCAAATAACCTACAAGGTAAAACTCGGAGGTTAGTTCCCAACTCTGTGTCTTTATTACTGGAGGGGACTCGCAGATAGTAAAAGTCACCAAATTGCCAACTCATATCTCATCTCAAGTAAATGAATGGAACTGATATAATTAAATGATTATAATCTATGACACCTTGAATTTTGAAATTCAAAAGCAATCGTATCGAAATATGCTCCCATTTTTCCAATGAGCATTAATTCATCCTCCACAATTTTTAAGAACAAGGATGATTAAATAAAATAAATTAAAAAAAAAGACAGAAAGAAAGAATAAGGATGATTTCCCATGCAGATATCTCATCCCCAGAACCACAGTTGTGTGCAGAGAAAGATCTAAAAGTAGCAGCACATTGTGTAATAACAGGGGAAGCAGCACAGCCACAAAGTCGCAGAGTTATCAAACTCTGCAAAAGACTAAAACATAAACACAGAAGGATGCTATTTGCATGCTAACAACTTCCATTCAGGTCAACAGACACTAGTAGCAAATGATCCCCATTTCTACAGGAAGGCAAACTGGCCAAGTCAAGAGCATGCCCTTAAGTCTGATAGTAAACAAGTCAGTCACAAGACTGTGTTTTCCCCATCACTGAAGGTTCACAGCAGTGCACAGGCCATTGTTATTTGATGGCTATTTCATTCGTGAGGCCTGACCCTATACTCTGCAGGAGCTGCAGCCTGACTGGTCCGGACGAGAAGCCCAGGCAAGGGAAGCACAGACACCTAACAGCTCTAGGAAATGGCAGGGACATGATGAGGTGGCCAGAGATACTCCCCAAGAGCTAATTCCAAACTGGGCCATGCAAGTCACAAGCAATTCACTTGAGTTGATTTCCTAACCAGCTGGGACACAGAGGACACATTTCACTGGGGGGCTATGGAATACAACAATCCCCTGCAAGGCATTTACTATGGGACCCACAGGGCCACCAGACAGTGTGGAGAGCCTAGCTCCCCTGAGGCACTTGTGCAGATGAGCTACAGTGTCCTGGTAAAAAGGTGCTAACAGTGCCTAACTCACTGGGTTGTTGTGGGGATTAAATGAGATGCTGACTGTGGCACAGACCTCCCCAACAATTAAGCCATTATGGAACAATTCATTCATTATATCCAGTAGCAAGCAGCCATCTGGAAACCATGATGGGAGGGGACAGGCAGGAAGAGGAACTGAAAGAGGAAGGAAGGTACAGGACAATGAAGCTCTCTTCTCTTTGTAATACTGCTGGGGTCTTTGCTGAAAGGAGCACCTCAAAAATGATGTCACTGAAACCTCAACAATTATACCCAGTGAGTGATAACAATGACAGGTCCTTTGTTTAAAAACAATTAAAATAAAGAAAGATTTATGTTTTTAAGAAGTGACAGAAAAATAGAAAGAGAAGAGGGCAGGGCCCAGAGCAGTCTCCATAGTTGTACATCCTTAGTTTTGTGGGGGGGTTTGACGTAGTTTCATTCCTTACAGGTGGATGTGGGGCTGCACCAGGCAGAACTGAAATCCTGGCGGTTACCAGTTGCAGGGGCGCAGCACAGGCAGGGGCCGGGATTTGATCCCTGGACCTCATGGTTGCAAGGTAAGCGTTCAACCTATTGCGCTATCCTGGTATCCCACAATAGGTCTTTAATAAAGAATTACCACTGGGTATGAAGGTGGCTTCCTAACTTGGCTGTGACTTTACAATTTTTAAAGATTTATTTTTATTGTTTTTGACAGAGAGGGGGAG
>PVKE010045518.1:0-12590 GCA_004027555.1 Craseonycteris thonglongyai | reverse complement strand
GACTTCCCTAGCAAGTAATGAGCTAAACTAGCATCAGAATTTTAAATCTCAGGGCTGTCTGTGGGTTGTTTAATCTGCCAATCCGTATCACCTGTCTTTATAATAGGTGCCCCCAAAAGATTCTAACAATGAAAGATGGAAAAATTCTCTGCAAATTTCCTCGGGGTGAAAAATCAAACAAACTAAAAAGAAATGGCATGCCTCACTGCTGACACCCATATAAACATCATCCCCTTGGGTCCCCACAGACTGATGACACAGGAACATTGTCCATCTGATAAGCTGTCAGCAGATGGCTGGATCCCTCACTGTACCCATTACCCACCGATGTAAATGCCAAGCAGGAGCAGTTATCAGTGCTTCAGACAACAGATGGGAATGAGGAGGTGTGACTGGTCTGAAGTCAAGGAGCAGGAAGACAAAAAGCCTAGTTCTTAAATCCATCAGGTTTTCTCTAAAACAAATCCATCACTGAGCAAATGGAACACACTGGTGTATAATCAGTTAGTTCCAAAAGGTGTCACAAAAAGGTCAGGGCTGATTTTTTTTTTTTTTGAGAGAGAGAGAGAGAGAAAGAGAGAGAGAGACAGATACAGAGAGAAAACTGAACTGGGGGAGCTCCCGAGTTCAGCATATGGGTCCACACAGGCCGGGGCCGGGATTCGATCCTCCTCGGTCCCCGGCACTGCAAAGTGAGCTCTTAACCCACTGAGCCATCCCGGCTTCCTCAGGGCTGATTTTAATATGTACCATTCTACACTTTCAACAAGGAGGGAGGGAGTAAGAAGATCAAACAGTGAACCAAAAGCAGATACCGGTAAGTCATATTTTGTGGAAATCGGATTTCCAATATTTTGTAAAGAAGACAGAAAATCAAATAGCAAATGGAAACCCTAAAAAAAGAATGGGGCTCACTCAGTATTACTGGCTGAAAACCAGTGGCTTGGGGCTCTGAGAATAACATTACTATTTGCCAATGTCCAGCCTACATTCAGCCTGCCTTATGTGTATAAGACATCAAGGATTAAAGGACATATGTTGTATCTCACTAAGTTCAGTGCCTGATCAGGAGATATTGACACAAGCACATACAGCACCCTCAGGATTGGACAATCAGGCAAGACACTCAAAATGGGATATTTTTGTTAAGTTCCAAAGACAGAAACAATATGACTGTACACAAGGGAGATAAAGGGCCACTACTGTTTGTTCTTAAATGTGTGTTCTCCAAGTTTTTTTGATTTCTTAGTTTCAGGTATACGAAACAAGACAGTGATTAGACATTTATATACTTCACTAAGTGACAACTCCCATAAGTCTATTAGCCATCTGACACTAGTTATTACAATACCATTGACTATATTCCCTACGCTGTACTTTACATTCCATGGCTATTTTTAAAATTACAGTTGACAATCAATATTATTTTATATTAATTTCAGATGTACACCATAGTGGTTAGACAATTCTATAATTTATGAAGTGATTGCCCCAGTAAGTCTAGTACCCATGTGACACTATACCTAGTTATTATATTATTGACTTTATTCCCTGTGCTATACTTTACAAACCCATGACTATTTTGTGACTACCAATTCGTACTTCTCAATGTCTTCACCTTTCTCACTCACCCCAACACCCCTCCCATCTAGCAACCATCAGTTTGTTCTCTTTATCTGTCAGTCTGTCTGTTTTGTTTTATTTATTTATTCTGTTCTTTAGATTTCACATTATAAGTGAGATCATATGGTAGTTGTCTTTCTTAGATTTATGTCACTTAGTATAATATCCTCTAGGTCCATCTATGTTATCACAAATGGTAAGATTTCATTCTTTTTTATGGCAGAGTAATAATCCAGTGTATGTGTACCACAATTGCTTTATCTAATTGTCTATTGATGGGCATTTTAGTTGAGATCATCAGTCTTTACAGATATCAGTCAAATTGTCTGGCATTTTAACCCTTCTGCTGAGAAGTTGTAGGTTTTAGGACTTAAATAGCTAGGAGAATCCCTTCTTGCTAAAGCCTCAATTCCCACTGTGGTGGCTCAGTTAAGCTACTTCTGCCACTAACTTGAGTGGGTGATATTTGGTAAACAGCATAATCAGTCCGTAAATTCATTTCCTGTCACCCATATTATTTTATGCAAAATAATATGCATAAGGGGACTAGCCATGCTTGAAGAATCTAATTGGTAAACAGCACTGATACTCAGCAAGGAGTTGAATGATGGTGTGCTAATCTTGGTGCTTACTGATCCAAGGAACCCTGGAGCATCTCCTGCTTGAGCTTAGATATGAGGTGATGCTGCTTCAATCATACAAACCTCTATCAGTCCACAGTCCCAGGACCTTTGGGAAATCAGACAAGACCAAAAAGAAACCTGACAGCAAGACTATTAACCAAGAACAGAACTCAAGACATAAGAACTGCCCTTCCTTAGGCTGGCAGCAGTTATGATTAGGGTCTGTGTAACAAGGTCTTGGGAATAAATATTTTACAGACTGAAAAATGGGAGATGGGGAGACCATCCAATTTCCCTCCAACTCCTCAATTTCCTGGCCTAAAGCAATACTGTTCTCTTTACAAACTTACACTGACTCTGAGGAACAAGGCCTTTCTATAAAGCCAAAACTGAGTCATCCTGTTGTGAGACACACATCGGAAATGTTTCTGCTAAGGTACCCCTTTCATTTCAGCTAATATCTTCCTTCCCTTATTAGGACTTTAAACTCCATACCATTCACTGCCATAATATAGGCTAATTCAGCTAATTCACTTGCCAGAGTATTTCCTTGTACTCAACCTCTCCCCCTTTGGAATACACACAGTCACAGGGAACATTTTATCTTCTCTTTCTCCAGCCCCAAGCTAATTTATTATAACCCTAAATATGATAATGTACGTGAAAGTGCTTTAGAATAAATAGTAAATAAATAGCTAGATAAATGTAAGGTTTTATTAACTATACTTACTATCATTAGTCATTGTTGCAATCAAGGCAGAAAATTGTTTCCAACCATCTGTTGTGAATTTTTTCAAGAACTCACATCAACTTTTTAAAATCCGTATGTTCCCATATCCCAGGAAGAGCCATAAGTAGAGTATGGAATGTTGGACTCATCAAAGGCTAGGTTCTCCAGTAAGCCAGAGGTTACTCTTTAAAACGACACCAAGTACTGACTTATCAGTAAAGGGTAAAAGAATCTAATCTTGGGTGGGCTCAAGAATTTCTTAGCATGACTCCGTTCAGAGCTTGAGTTAAGAACAGGGCAACTGAAAATGCACAGGTGACAGGAATCAGTCCAGAGTCCCCCAAATAGCCATCTCTCTACGGCAGTCAGCCCTAAGTACCATCATAATCTACACATATCCCTGAGGGTGACCTGGTCAGGATGTCTTTACTGCGGAGACAGAAAGAGCAAAGAATGAACAAGAGTGAAAAGATGAACAAAGCTACTTGACCTTGGCAGAGAAGAAACGAGTTTCCTTTTTCCACCTGAGGAGGCTAAAAGCATTTCTAGAATAGCTGTTTGCACCTCGGCCACTGCTTATGGAGAAAAGTGTCACAGGACACAGACTGTCCAGAGCTAGGAGTGCAACTCTGCCTCATTTTGCAGATGGGCAAACTGAGGCCCAGGACAAGTGCTCCACCCAAAGTTGCACAACTACTACCAGAACTATGTCTCTGGCATCTTCTCAAAGTCTCTAAAAACGTTCCCACTAAAGACCATGGTGCTGCCAGGTTTGACATCACCACACCAGCAGCAGCCCCTGTCATGCTGAATTTAGGCCTTTGTTGACCTTCTAGATACGTGCTTTCCAGAGGCCTCAAGACCCCTTTGTGAGTGATGCACCCTCTGACCCTCCCACCTGCCATCCCAAAAAAAGCACTCCTGTCCCAAGAGCATCACGCAGCAGTGGCTGAGATGTGTTGTTTCCTCTCATTAACAAAAAGCTCATTCATTAAAAAGAAAGAAAGACTGGCTCAAATTTACACAGAAGGTCTAGCGGGGAGAACCCTAGGCTTCCTATAAATGGCATCCCTTTCCAAAAAGCCCACTCTTCAAATAAAATGCTGCCCCCTCCAGCCCTGCTCCATGCTGAGAGCCACCCAATAAACAGCAGGCTTCATTCCAAAGCTATCCATGACTCCTTGCCACAGCTGAAAAATGGGAAGGGCCTCAGGCCCTTCCCATTTTACAGGTTGGGAAACTGAGGCCAGAAGCTGCAATCGAAGTAGTCCCTAGAACACAGAGCTAGCAAACATGGGAGCCACAAGTAGGTAGCACCATGCAGATCAACCTCACCCTCCCCAGAGACTGCCCTGCCATTCCACTGACCACCTGCAACCCCGAAGAGGGTGGCTTAAGCTTTCCAACCCAAGACGATAATTCATCTGTTGACTGCAGGCAAATGACCTCACCACCTCTGGGCCACAGCCAGGCCTGTGACATGGAGATAATCATCTTAACCTTGTGCCCTACACAGGGCTGTCACAAGTCTCCTGACAATAACCTTCTACAAATACAAAAGCAATAAAGATGCTAATGACAGGTTTCAAAACTGTCAGTGAAGAAAACTTACCAGGTTTTCCACAGCCTGAAATTTAAAAAAATATTTTGTTCCCCTTTTTCCTCTCCCTCTTCCTCCATGAGTTTATAGTTTAGATACAGGGGCCTCCAAACTACCGCCTGCTGGCCGAGGCCCTCTCATCAGGCCCATGGAGACCTTTTTATCTATGGGAAAAAATTATGGAAATTTACGTGTATCCTGCCAAGATCAGCCGATTCTTTTTTATTTGGACCTTGAGTGTGTAGTCAGCCCCCAAACTGCTGTTTGATAGTTAATGCGGCCCTCGGGCTGAAAAGTTTGGAGACACCTGGTTTAGAACATCTCTGCTCACAGGCTGAGTGCAAAAAGACAACCTCACTGTTGGTCCTCACACAGATTATTTTTATGTATCTGGCAATTTTCCTTTTCAATCCCGTTTTTGTTGTTTGGGTTTTTTTTTTTTTCTTAGTAGCACTAATGGAAGGTAAAGAAATCAGCTCTCTGAGTGTCCCCAGACCATGAGCACAGGCAACGGAATAAGAGTGACAAGATTGAGAGGTTTGCAAAAAATAAATACCCTCTCCCCATGGACAGAGAACACCTGCCCAAAGTTAGTAAGTCAGCCTGGGGCCCGTTTCAGAGTGCACTTTTGGTAGGAATTGGGGGCCACTCCAACCCTCAGAATTCAAAAGCAGATCTCACCCTAGGAACGTCCAGTCTCAAATGAAAGAATAATTAAGAAAAAAAACAAAACATAAAATGATTTCCCCAAAGTGCCACAGTGGAGACAAGGGATCTTCCGTGGCCACCTCCTGAAAAGAGGGTCAGCAGGCCTCTGGGAAATGAACTGTGGCAGAGGACATGGGTGCTGGCCCATCCTGATCCCCAGATGTGGTTCAGACAGGGCACCTGGATGGGGCTGGACCTCCTGCTCAGAAAGAGCCAGAGCAGGATGGGAGGGGAGGGGCAGGCAGCCTGCGTGCTGGTCTTCTTGGGGCGCCCCGCCACTGTGAGGCCCAGGCCTTGTGCCCAGCTGAAGGCCAGCCACCTCTGACACGGGCCCAGCACAACCCCTGGGTGCCAAGTCATCGGCAGGGCTCCCACTTCCCGCAGGGAGGAGGGGCTGCTCTCCACAGCCCAGTGTCCTGAGCACCCACACGACTGATCATGGAGGCTGCCCAGGAAAAAGTCAACGGACTCACATGCATCATGGTGACCAGGTGACAGGGGTTGAGCAGGTAGATGACGGTCTTGGTGGCGAACTTAAAGCCCACCTCCACCCCGAAGGTCAGGCACAGGGCTACTAAGAGCAGATTCTTGCTCAGGCTGTCCTTGCCTTCCTCTGGCCGCTGGGGCACCTGCTCTGGCTGGCCGCCTCGGCCACCCCTACCGTCCTCCTTCGTCTGCCTCACGATGTACCGCAGGGCCACCAGGATCTCCAACAGGGCCAGGGTCAGGACCACCACACTTTCCAGCAGCCGCTGCTGCCAAGAGAGGAAGGCAGCACAGTCGGGGCCCCCATTGCCCGCAAAGCTGGGGTCCACGCCCCCATACAGCCAGTCCAGGAGGCTTTGGCAGCTATACCGGGACATGGTGCAAAGTGCCGGAAGCGAGAGCCGCGGAACACAAGCCCAGAGGGTCGTGCGCGTGGTGGGACATGTACGGAGGGCACCCCCCCGGACCCGCACCCCCTCCAGACACCGGGGCACCGAGAGCAGGGGAAGGGAAGCTACACGCGAGGCCCGGGGTCAAGTGCTGGCTCTAACTCGTCCCCACGGCTGTCTGGGGAGCCCCCCGCGCTTCTCCAGTGGCCACCAACGAGGCAGGGTTGAAACGAGCCGTTGGCCAATCTAAAAGGAAGGAGAGGAAAAAAAAAAAAGGTCTCAAAGAGGGAATTGCATTGGGCATTAAGGAGCGGGGAGGGGTGACTACCGAGGGGAGCGAAGGGGAACCGGGGCAGCGGCAAAGCAAGCAGGGGTCAGGGCCGAGGGGACCCGGCACCGCCGCGGGAGCGAAACGGGCTGCAAGGGGGTGACAGCGAGGGCACAGGCGGAAGCCAGGAGAGGAGCTAGCGGGGCCGGGCAGGCGGGGAGGCGACCGGGATGGCAGGGACGCCGGACTCCTCGTCTCACGCACTCGCCACAGGCGCTCGCTTACTCCTGCAACCGCGAGGGCCGTCTCTGCCCGCAGCTAGCAACTTCGCCGCCGACCGGCCCCCTCCGGCCAATTTAGAGCCGTCCGGGTTCAGCCGCCCGCCCCGGGTACACCCCCGAACACCCCCCCTACCCCCCAGCTCCACCCCCGGCTCCGGGCAGCACCTCCCCCAACCCGCGGTCCGCCCGGGACCGGCCCCCTCGGGCGGGCAGCGGCGGGAGGAAGCCGGCAGGGAGAGAGGGAGGGAAGGAGGGAGGGAGACCGGGCGAGAGGCCGGGCCGGCCCCCTGCCTCCGCCCCGGCGCCGCATCTTCCCGCGCCTCCCGCCCGGCCCCGGGGATAGGCCGCCGCGCCCCTCGGGGGCTCCACTCACCGGCAGCTCGGCCCGCGGCCCCCGACTCGGACGACCGCTCGGCTCCCCGCGCCCGGGCGATCGGCTCCCCCGGCGGCCGAAGCCGCCGCCACCGCGCACGGCTCCTCCTCCCCGTCTTCCTCCCCCTGCAGCCGCGGCGCTCGCTTCCTCCTTCTTCCCCTCCCTCTCTGCCCGTCGCCGCCTCCGCCTCCTCCCGTCCGGCTCAGCCGCGCGACCCCCCAAGCTCGCGAGCCTCGACAAGCCCGCCTCGACGCCTTCCCTCCTCGGGCCCCCGCGCGCCCCCGCCCCGCCCCGCCGCCCCCGGCCCCACTTCCCACCCTGCCGCTCTTCGCCTCGCCCTCCCCGCGGCTTCCTCTGGGCTCAGTCTCCGCCCCCGCCCCCTCCCCCCTGGCCTGCCTCGGAGCCTGCACGCGGCCACATCCACCTTCCTTCCGCAGCGGGTACAGAGGGCGCCTTCCCTGGGCCGCCTTCTGCCTGGTACTCCACCGCCGGCGGCCCGCGTCTCCGGGGCCCTGGTGTGCGCCCCCCCACGGCACCGAGGCGGCACTTAGGCGGCCCTCACGAAGTTCCCGGGGGCTCCAGTCCCGTGCTGAGCAAGTGGGCAAGCTCTGCTCTGGGGTGTCGGCTGGGGCTGGCCTCCTCGCATGTCCCCTTCTCCGCCCGGGAACAGCAGTAGGCGCCCACAGGACGACCCGGACGGCGGCTCCTCTGGCCTCTCCAGCCGCTGCCCCACTGCTCCCTCAGTGCCGAGCAAGAGGGCTCCCAGCCTCGCTCTTCCCTCGCCAGCCTGGGGTGTTTCTTGCTCGGCCCAGGCCGCACAGCCCCCCTCTTCCACTGTCTCCCACCAGGCTGTCCATGGGAGAAAGGCTGCAGGAAAAGAAGCTGCCCCCGGCCTCCTTCCTGCCTCCCTCCTACAAGGGGGTAACTGCTTCTCACCCTGCCCTGGGCCGGGTCCTGCCACTGAAAGGCCAGCCAGGATGGGTGCGAGGCCGCCAGAGTTGCCTATGCAGTGTCCCCTCGCCCCTGCTGCTTTCTGCCGGTAGACTGCTTCACTTTTCTTGGGACAAGGAAACAGGAAAAGGTCCTTCTTAAAACCTACCTCCTATTGCTTAGATATTTATTGAATACACACAATGAGTTAGGAGAGTATCCAGAAAAGCACCGGCAGGCACCTTGCCGAGGAAACACTTTCAGGAGGTGGCTGCAAACCAAAATTGAAAATACAATTGTCAGGTCATTGTCCCCCTGTCCTCTCCCAAGTCTGATCATCCCAACAAATCATAGCCTCAGAGCCAAGCAGCCTGGTCTCCCGGCAAACTTGTGCAGCATCTACCACAGGCCTGGTGTTCTTCAAGTGCTAAGTAAGCAAGAATGGATGCCGAGCCTCCCTCGTTCATTCCCCTGCGTGGTTCTGTTCCATCTTCCGCAACACAACCGGGAGCATTAGGGGTCAAGCTGAGGGGCCCCTGCTATGACCTGCAACATCTGCAGACCTCAAGTTCCTATCTTCAAAGAAGGAAGGACGAGGTGTGAAAAATCGCACAAACGGAGCCATTTACAGTGGAGTTGGAGCCTCCATCCCAGAGGAGCGGCCTTGCACATCTTCCTGCTCCTTCAACCTTTGGAATGTTAACACAGCAAAATCACCTTTGGACTGGGCCTCAGGCAGCCCTGCATTCTAAGCAACTGTATGCAAAGAGAACAGGAACGCACACATCCTGACTGGGGGGCTGAACATTCAAGATGTCCTTTCCAATTAGGTCAGCTCATGGGCACCGACAGAGAGTCCTTCCTTCCATTTCTGTCATTCTTCCCCTTCCCTTTCTCAGAAGGGCCCTCTCCTTCGCCTCCTAATCCAAACACTATTTGGGTTTCTGCCTAAGTCAGTGCTTCCTGAATAGCTCGTCTCTTGGCTCTCAAATAAACACTTGTTGCTTCTCACTTTGGGCTATTATTTTAGGTGAACGGAGGTTATTGCAACTCAGTAAATGGCTTCATTATTCCCTCCAATTTCCATGCTGAACTTCAGTTGGAAATTAGGCCAAGAGAGTCCTTGTGTTTGCAAAATGCCCATCTTTAATGACTGTAGCTAAGCCAACTTCCTCACCTGAACCACACATTTCTTTTTCATAGTTAGAATAGCCAAAGGTTTGGGGGACCTGATTTCTAATTCCATTTATGTCTTGTACTTGCTGTGTCACCTTGGGCAATTGACTCAACCTCTCTGTGCCTCAATTTCTATTAATGGAAGGGTTATTAATGATGTTTCATCAAATTTCTAGGAGTATGCACATTGAAGTAAGTTGAATTATGTACATTATGTAGTATATGGTGCATGGAAAGTGCTCAGTAAATGCTGCCCATTATTTTTACCCAGTTCTGCATCTCTGCATATGCAACCTCATGTGCATGCACCCCCGAATACAGTGCACTCTCCCCAGCCCCACCCCCAGCTTCCAAGCGCTCTCTCCCTCCTCTGAACTTCTACAGCAGTTATTGCCTGCACTACTCATTTTATTCTGAATCATATACTGCCTTCCATTGTTCTCTCATTGTTAGTCTTGTCTCCCACATTCAGATCGTTGACAGCAGGGGATGGGTCTTAATCTTTTCTAAACCCCTCACAGCACCTACCAGGGTGGCAAAGACGGTAGGCACTAGACAAACACTAGGAGATTGTTGTCCCTGTATAGTTCAGCTTGAGCAATAATTGAACTAAAACAGTGTGTCAAATTTTAGAAACTCGAAAAGCTTCGCACAAATGTCCTGACCATTTTCTTGCTGGGACACAGGCCAGAGGCTTCTTGTCTCCAAACAGTAACAAGAGCAAATGGGCTTTGCTTTTTAAGTAGAGCCTTGCAGTGCACAGTGAAAAGGGAACCTGGAATCCAGGCTCCATTCAGTGAGAACTTGGGGAACATCATCTCTCTGTGCTTCAGTGTACTCAGAAAAATGAGGGGGTTGGACTAAAATGGTTTCTCAGATACCTCCCGGCTCAAATATCCTATGATTCTAGGAATTCGGCATTCTTGCCTTCTCATACAGATCATGTTTGAATCTTAAGAAATCTTATTTTTTAAGATTTATTTTATCGTTTTTGACAGAGACAGAGAGAAGGGGGAGGGCCCAGAGCAGTATCCATAGTTGTATGCCATCAGTTTTTGACATGGTTTCATTCCACACAGGTGGGCAGGGGCCGCACAGGGCAGGAACTGGGCTGAGGGTCTCCTGCATGGGAGGCACACCCCCTCAAGCAAGGGGCCGAACCGGGTGGTGGTGGTGGTGGGGGGGGTGGCTGAGAACTGAATGGGCGGCCTCCCGCATGGGAAGCACACCCCTCAGTTCAGCATATGCATCCACATGGGCCAGGGCCAGGATTCGATCCTCGGTCCCCAGGGCTGCAAAGTGAGCTCTTAATCCACTGAGCCATCCCAGCTTCCCATGTTTAAATCTTAAAGCAGACAGCTGGTGTACCTGACATGGTAATGAGCCACTTCTCTGCCTGTTTGGACAATACCCTAATTTTTTGTGCAAAGTACCTTCCTAGCTATGAACTCAGCTGACCTTTTGTGGACTATAAAGGGTCAGAAATTATTAGCACAAACTGAGGCACGGAGAGGTGAGGTGACTTGCCAAAGATCATACAAGTTAGTGGCACAGTGAGGACTAGAATCTGAGGTTCAAAATCATGGTCCAGAGCAAGTTTGCTCTTTCACTTAGTTATCTGACCTTTTCTCCTGCATTTTATATCCTTTGAATCCACTCCTGTCCCTCTACCCACAATCTAACCTGAAAATCAAATGCATGCACAATTTCACAGAAGCAAAATACAATGCACAGTCTTGATATTATATCAAGTGTTATCAGTAAAAATAAACGATATGTGTTCGGAGGAGAGTGAAGAGAGAACCCTTTGTCTTGATCTATCTGCTTACTGCTTCTTTTTCCTCCCTCAATCATTCAGCATCAGCATTCAGGATGCCAGGATGGCTCAGTGGGTTGAGCGCTTGTCTGAGGATCAAATCTTGGCCAGGCCTGTGTGGACCCATATGCTAAACTGGGGTGTGCCCCCAGTTCAGTTCTCACCGGGGCGAGCCGCCTATGTGGGAAGCCCCCAGTTCAGCTCCCCACCTCTGGTGTGCTTCCCACATGGGAGGCTCCCGGCCCAGTTCCTGCCCTACGCAGCCCCCACACCCACCTGTAGAATGAAACTATGTAGACAACTAATGATGTGCAACTATGGAGACTGCTCTGGGCCCTCCCCCTTGTCTCTATCTCTGTCTCTCTCTGCCTTTCTCTGTGTCAAAAACAATAAATAAATAAATAAATAATACATAAATAAATATCTTTAACACCAACATTCATTTCACAAAAACATATTTACTGAGCCTCTATTATGGACATAGGAGTGTGCTAGACATGTGGGCAATCTCTGCCTTAAAGAAGTTTTAATCCAGTTAGGGAGACAGGACTTACAAACAAGGAAGGTTGCATATGAGAAATAATACTGGAGGGAGGCATAAATACAGGCCAAGCCAGATAAGAGCTGCTGCCACAAGAGCAAACCGTGCACATATCCAGTGAACCGCACAGGTAAGGAGGGCAAGAAGTCAGGACTAGCTCAACACCACGCAAAACTCATCTACGGTGAGAATGGTCAGCGTAGCAGTTAAGGGCGTCAAAGTTCTTACCCCAAATATGCCTCTTTGGCAGAAGGATTATTTTAGGTGGATTATTTTTAAGAACCTGAAAACACAGGAGACACTCTGAAAACCGAGTAGAAGTTACTGTTTTCTAAGAGACATTTACATTTCTCAGGAAAATCTCCTTTTGTAAGGATGCCTCCCACTATGCACCAGGAAGAGAACAATAACTAGAACTCCAGAAACTCTTCTCAATGGAAAAGGCAATGACTTACATCCACATAACTGCCCCGCATGAGTCCTCCCCACCCCCAACATCTTCTTTTGCCTTTAGCTGGAGATGGTATTGAAGGTGGTGGCTTGGGCCATTTCAGGGAGTTAGTTTCCCTGGATCTCTCCCATGTTTACAGGAAGTGTGCATGTTATTAAACTTGGGTTTGATTTTCTCCTGTTAATCTTTTATTCTGGGGCAGGGGATGTTCAGGCAAGAACCTAGAAAGGTAGAAGAAAAAGTATTTTTCATTCTCCTACAGCAGTTAATCCTGGGGTCGGGGTACTGATAGGAAAGGAGAAGGAAGCCTTCCAGAGTGTTGGCAATGCACTGTATCTTGAGCTGAGTGGCGTTACATGCATGCACACCCATGTAAACATTCATAGAGCTGCATACTTTAGTCTTGCACCTTACCATATATCAGTTATACCTTAATTTATTCAAAAGTTCAGAGAACATAAAAAAGCACCTGGAGCTAGAATTGCCCGTGTTCAACCAAACACTTGCATAGCAGAAAGTTTTTCTGAAAGGAAGGGTCTACTGAGCACATGCTAGCCAGAAAAGGACCAGGCATGAAGTCTAGATGACCAGCTGC
>PVKE010045517.1:0-12594 GCA_004027555.1 Craseonycteris thonglongyai | reverse complement strand
GTCTTCAGTGCATATTTATTTCTATTTTACTCTTTGACAGACAGAGAGAGAGACAGAGACAGAGACAGTTAGAGAACCGAACTGTGGGAACTCCGCAGTTCAGCACGTGGGTCCTGCCTGGGCCGGAGCCGGGATTCGATCCTCGGTCCTCATGGCCTCAAAGCGAGCGCTCAACCCGCTGAGCCGTCCCGGCTTTCCCTGGAGAATAATTTTTAGAAACCAAAATTTGGGCATGAGGTACGCTCACTGCTACTAGTGTTAACATTCTTGGCCCTCAGTAGCAATGAGGAAGTAAGAATCCGATGCCGCCGATGCCGCTGCGGATCTGACAGGAGGTGGAGCTCCGGTAGTAATGCGAGCACTGGGAAGCGGCTGTAAATACAGATGAAACTCCACTGGCTTGACCACTGCTCACCTCCTGCTCTGCGGCCTCGTTCCTAGCTGTCCACAGCCTGGTACTGGTCTGTGGCCCGGGGTTGGGGATCCCTGCTTTGTATCATATAGATATACCACAGTTGATACTTCAGCCTTTCTCCTACAATTGGGCACTTAGGTTTTTTTCAGTATTTTGCAATTACAAACAATGCTGCAATGAGTAACCCTATGCACGTGTATTTTCATGTTGATGGAGGTCAATTTTCAGGGTAGATTCCAAGAAGTGGGATTGCTGGGTCGAAAGGCAAGTAAGTATATATGATTATTAGAGGTTGCCACATATAAAGAGCCTGTCCTTGCTACAAATGCCTATGGCTGGCTCTGAAAAACCTGATTTCCAGGGTAAAGTATATACTCACGAGGCTCAGCCACACCACCCACTTCCCCCACAAAAATGTTTATCTTAAAAGGGGATTATAGTGCAAGTCCAGGCCCTGAGTAGTTCTACTACTTCGTTTCAAAATTTACTAGAGCTTCTGTGCAGATGAAATACCATATGCTTTTTGCAAGAGGCTGTTACTCTCTGGGGGCTGAACTAGCAGTTTTATATTTTTCTTCTTCTTTTTTTGGCCTCATAATCTTCTCAAATTATAATTAGTGTGAAAGCCAGATATGTAAAATAGGGGAAAGCAGAAGTTCTCTGGTTAGGGTTGGGGTGCGGGTTTTGGATTCTGAGCCTAGGACCTCACCCCCATGCCACCGTCCCCCCATAAGCCATCTGCAGTAACCTCTTAAGGGTTTCTTGCATCAGCTCAGGGGGAGAAAAAAAAACACTGAATTTTGCTTACTTCTAGCACTATCACTTTATAAGTCAATTATTCAGTGAAGACAAAATACAATAGGTTCAGCAAAATGAAAATATCTGCAATACTAACAAAATGTATCTTGAACATACCCCTAGTTCTTGCTGTATTTCCAGCAACAGCTAGAGAAGCAGGTAGGACCACAATCAGTTCCCAATCAGGTCCACAGCATGACGGGGGGCAGGGGACAGCCTGGGAGGGTAGCTCATAGCTCTTGGGGCAGCTACCCAGTTGACAATGGTTTCCTCTTCTGCAGAAACATGCCCCCTGTGTATACACAGTGGTGGGCTGGGCTGGTATTAGATCGCCCCTTTATCAGCCACAGTTGACTGGTCTAGCTCAATAGATCTCTGGAAATTTCTGATCTTGCATTTAGGAAAAGAATCAACCCCCTTCCTCTTTCTCAGTTCCTCCCAGTATCTCTTTGACAAAGTTGTAAGATATAAAATTTACACATTGCCATGGGCCACATGGCTCACCTGAGAGAGAAGAGCCATATGTCGAGAAAGTGCATAAAACCACTCACAGAAGGAACCAGAGATAAGAGGCAGAGCAGAGGGACAGACCCTGTCAGTGTCTGAGTTCTTGACTTGCACTGAGACTCTGCTCCATCCTTGCCCTTTGCGTGGTTTAGTTTTTCAACTCTTCTTTGGATTCCATGAGTCAGTAGATCCCACTTTCTATCTCTGCTAGTCCAAAAGCTGGGTTGCAACCAAACGAATAAAAAAATAAATAAATAAGTAAGGCCATCAATCCAATGATGTCTGTGACCGCATGGAACGAATCTCGGTCTGGCACTTTTACAGCATCTCTCACTTGTTCTGAGGAAGCTAGGAGGATGCCTGAGCAGCCCAGAAGTCTGGACAGACAGAGGGTTTTTATGAGTCAGGCCGCAGGAACTGTTCATGCTGTCTGGGCAGGCTTTCGGCTTTGCAGAGGCTGGCCTGCTCTAAAGCCCTGGGAGTATGGAGGCCTCTGGAACCCCACAGGCTCCATCAGCTGCCTCCAGGGCACTCCCAGTACCTCCCAGTACAGACCACACTGGCCACCATCCTAATCTGTGCAGGAAATCTTGACCTTGAACGCTTCCCTGCTGCTAAACATAACTTTCTCTCTGTTTTTCTTTGGGACCTGCCCTTCCTTCCAAACAAGTGTGTAAACCCAGCCTCTGCTCTCTCAAGGTCTGAGCCTCAAGGTCAAAGAGAATTCCTGCAGGAGACTTGTTTAATGTCTACAGCTTCAAAGGCACTGAGGGGCTCACCAGGGAAGTGTGTGGGACCTACCATTCCTGGTGCAAAAACATCCAAGAAGCAGGGCTTTGCAGCTCCCTGCTGGCAAGCAAGAGGCAAACAAGAGAGGCAGCAGGGCGCCTGTGGTGGGTGGTGGGGGATGGTGGGATGGTGGGATGAGGGTGGGGGCGAGGGGTTGGGGGTGGGGCCCTCAGGAGACCTGCGTGGCTCAGGAAGGAAATCAGTTTTACAGTGAAACCAGATACCTGGTTAGAACCCTGAGACCCTCAGGAAGCACAAGAGAGGAGATGGGGGTGGGGACATTGTTGAGAAATGGAGAGGAAGGCAGCTAGGCTTGGAAACCTTGAGTTATGATTGGCCTAAATTCTTCCTGTAAAAGACCTGAACATAATATGGTATTTCATTTCCATTAACTCCTTCAGGCCTTTCCTAAAACCAGGAAACGCTAGGTATTCATTGAACCTGGTGGCTAACTGGGGGAAAATAAAGTTCACACGTAAAAATACTGAATTTCTTCTTCCCTGTATTGGCAGGGCTCTTTGTGCGAGAGTTCAGCCCAGTGGGCAAAGGATAATGTACCAGACAGTAAAGAGCTAAAGATGAAATCTGACAGATTTCATCTCCTCACCTTATTTTTAAATTTCATTACTTACGAGTCCCGTAAACACTGTTCTTCCCAAGTACGTGTTGTGACATGTTCAGTTAGTGCATGTGAATGAATGAATGAGGTATCACGGTATAGTCTATGAATGTCCTTTTCCTAAAATCGGGGCACGAACCCCACACTTAGGGCCTTTGGGACTGGCTCCCCCTCCTGGTACCATACCTGACCACTGCAGGTTATGTTCGTGACCACTTACGTGGGCCTGGGCTGGGGATAACAAATGAGAGACAGTCAGGGAAGTTGCATGCAGTGTGAGTCTTGGGTCCTCGCAGCCTAGACACCAAAGGCCAGTCCCGGCTGACGCAGCATTTCCCCTGCTCCCCACACGCTGAGCTGCCTGGGGGAGCAGCACCTGGCACAGGAGGCCCTGACACCGCTCCACGCGCCTGGCCTGCCGATCACGCACCGGGAGGAACATAACGCTGCCTGATAGCTTGCTGCCAGGGAGCATCTGCTTCGCTGGCACTGACTCCTGTGGGAACAAAGCCAAACGTGCTGGGGTGAGGAGAGGAGAAATCAGGCAGGATGGAAAATGAAGGCTGGGCAGGATAGTGCTTTGTTACATTATAAAGACGTAACTGGCCTTTAATTTCTACAGCAAGCTAGTCCAACCCGCCTCATGCGGCCCAACGCAGATCCAGAAACTTTCTTAAAACATTATGAGATTTTTTTCTGTAAGCTCATGAGCTGTCGTTAGTGTATTTTATGCGTAGTCCAAGACAATTCTTCTTCCAATGTGGCCCAGGGAAGCCACAAGGCTGGACACCCCTGCTCTACAGCGAAGCACAGAGGAATTCACTGGGGGAATGGCTGAAAGCCTCTGCTTAGCCCCATGTTGCCAAATCCTACTCCACAGAAAGCAGGAGGCCCTTCGGAGGGATGTTAGCTACAGCCGCTCTCCACGCCGAGCCTCTTCCTCACTCATTCTCTGTCCCCTTTATGGGGGTGACATCAGACAAAGGCTCTTTCTCAGGGATTGCCAAGCCGGCAAATTTCCACGTGGAGGGGTTGTATTTCTCCTTTTCTCCATGGAGAAAAACTGGTGAGAAAGTTTTCCGGGTCAGAAGGCTCAGACAACTGATTTCCCGTTGGCCAACATTTTAACAAGTCATCCCCACAACTTTGTATCCCTTTAGCTATTCACACACTGCAGCCAGACACCGGCTCGGTCTTCCTGACAGGCAGGGTCTCTACATCACCACAGTTTCCCCACGTGCGACACTCTGAACACTGACTTTATTTGACCTGTGAGCTCCACTAGGGCACAGACTCTTACTTTATTTGACTTTTATTTCCAGAGCCTGGCACAGTGCCTGGTAAACACAATAATTCAGTGAGTGTCTGTAGAATTGAGTACTTGCTTGTGTGTTTACCAGACTAATAGGGAAAAAATAATGTCTGGTCTCAGTGAGCAGGTAGATTGGTAAATATTTGGTACTTTTCATGATATCATTAAGTAGAAAATATCTCTATGATCTCCCATAAACACTACCTCTTTTATGGCATTTATCACATTCAGCATCCTTTTTTTTTTTCAGTATGCCTATAAATCTCTCCCTATAAATTCCTTGGAGGTGGGAACTAGGTGCTTTTCAATTATTTTATCCATCCCCTCACTCAATAAATGACTAAATAACTGAATGAATGAAAGCTTATTGGCCAAACCACATTACAGTCTTAGATCTACCAAAACCTTCCAACATAAGCACCAAAGTATTTTTTTAAGGCCAGCCCTCAGAAAAACACTCCCAGCAATTCATGTTGGCTCAGCAACCAAAGACAACATTCATATGACAATGTCAATACCAAGTGGCAGAGAAAACAAATAAATAGCTTTGAGGCAGACGCAGAATGGAAAAATGTGAAACACTGAAAGCTCAGCCATGCCCACACTATAGGGTGGGTACAGAAACTGTGCAGCCAACACTTGTGGCTAATTCACAATGCAAATTAATCATGTCAGTCAAAGGGCCGGCACTGATAGCCCTGACATGGAGCAATTCTGTGAGGAATCTGTCAGATGTGTCACAACCAGGGCTTTAGTCCGGAAACGCGGTAGAAGTAAATTGTATGCACAGTTATGCATAGTGGCATATGATTGAAAACAGAGGCCAACAGCTGGTAGGGAGAAGCCTTGATTAAAAGGCCAAAATTGTCTCTGCTGCAGGGTTCCCTAATAATTAACCAATTAGGGCTCTAACTTCATTTCCTGTGCCAGTTTTCTTTACCATAGAGAATGAGGTCACAGCCCTAACTGCACAGACCTCTTAAAGCATCTGAGTGATGAAGAATAGCTTCAGATATGCTTGGAACATGCCCCAGAGATAATTGGATGCATGTGTGGTATGCTTTAGCCTCAGAAGGGAGATTCTCAGAAGAATCGAAGTGTATTCTGACACTGGCTTTTAAATCCCTATCTACATCCTGAACACATGACTCTCACAAAAGAAACTGAATATGACTGGATCTATGCAGTAACCCTAGAGGCTGGAACAGGTCAATCAGGGCTCCGTCAACTCTGAAATAACTAATCATAGCATTATTCAGTAGCACTAACTGTGATAACAGTATGTGAAAAGAATATAACTGATTATGTATGTGAAAGAATTACTTAAACTGTGAGGAACCGCTGAGATTTAACATATTATTCTTAGTCTCATTTAGAAGATGTCCATTTCTCAGAGAAACTAAAATTACTGATTGGCTATCAGAACACAAATCTACTAATAGAAGGGAATGGATTAGACATGCATTAGCCTGTAGAAGGGGTGGTGGGAAGTTTATGGCATGGGTAGAAAAATCAAATGTCAGAAAGAAAAAAGACATCACTGCATTATTCTAGAGATGAACTAAAAACAAAGTTGTGTCTATTGTCTTTATGGAGACTCCAATACCACCACAAAAAGAAAACCGTCCCGCTCACGCTTTCCCTGATGTTTTACAAGAATTGGAGGTCAGGAGATATTTAGGGACACACTAAAGCGTAAAAACGAGAGCCGCGCGCTTCTTGGCTCTTCAACGGAAAGGTTTGGAAGTGAAAATGAGCAGAAGGCAAAGCCTAGGACGGACTTGGTGCTGGTTTCCTCCTTCTGATAAGACAGTGGGATCTGGGACCTGGGGACTGAGTTTTAAAAAGGGGAGCCCCGAGGAGACCTCAGGCGCTTCTGCCATAGGATGTGGATGAAGTTTGAGACCAGGGGGGCCCAAAGGCAGAAACTGAGAACAGGACCAGGAATACTAGAAGCACTCACAGAGGTGGCTTCCTGGCTTGTCTGTGTTTCAACTCCCGAGACCGGAGCTCTTGGTTAACAATCCCCTTCCATGTGTTCAGGACCAATGCAAAGATGCGGAGCCCAGCAGTGTGGGCAGGTCGCAGGCTGGCTCTGCCCTGCCAGGAAGGGAGCGGCACCCCTGCCTCCCGGGGAAAATGCTGACTCCTGTTGGTGAGGCTGGGACAGCATCTCTGCACCCCTTCCTCTCAGGAACAAGGCTGGGGTGCACAGGGGCCAGGTCTGGGGAAGGTTCTGGGGACAGGTCAGGCTGCAGGGCTTCTTAATCAGAAACAGGAAAGAAGAAAGAGCCGTAGGGCGGATTTGGGAACAAAATCTGATACACACATTCATGAGAATGGTCACCTTTAGGGAAAAGCCCAGGATTGGCGGAGTGACCAGGACACTCAGCCTTGCCCGCAAAGTTCATATTTAAAAGAAGAATGTATTCATATGTTTGTGGTTTAACTAAACACTGATTTTAAATTTAAAAAAATCTTAAATTTAAGAAAGAGAGACAGAGAAGAGAGAAGGTGGAAAGAAAAGGAGATGGGAAGAAAGACACAACTAGGGGAAGCCGGGATGGCTCGGTGGGTTAAGCGCTCACTTTGCAGCCCCGGGGACCAAGGATCGAATCCCGGACCCATGTGCTGAACTGGGGGTGTCCCTAGTTCAGTTCTCTCTCTGCCTCTGTGTGTGTGTGTGTGTCTCTCTCTCTCTGTCAAAAACAATAAAATAAATAAGTAAATAAACAAACAAATAAAGAAAGAAAGAGAAAGAAAGACACAACTAGCAGTCTAGTTCTCCTTACAGGGGTCTCTTTGGACGCTGGGATAAGGCGACCCAAAGGGGTGGATCTCAGGAGCAGACATACAGCGCTAATCCCAAGGGGGAAGGGTCATAAGAGAAGGAAATGGAATAAATAACAGAAATTTGAGAGAAAACAGGGAAGAGAAAAAGACCCTAACCAGCCCTCGCCATACCGCCTATCAGATTGGGACCCCAGCCCCCTACTCTCAATGCTGGCTCCCCTGAACTGGGCACAGAATCCCAGGCCTCCTCTTAGGCCCTCTCTGCCCACCACGTCCTTGGTGGTGGGGAAATCTAGGGCCGGGGGTTTAGAAAAAGAAATCATCACGAAGAGGGCCCATCTACTCCACCGGCCCGCTTCTCAAACTTTCCACCAATGCGAGGCCACCCACCCCTCCCCACATAAAACGAGCGCTTTCGCCGGCTCTTCGGGGAGAATCCCGGGGAGGGTGGGGGCCACCTCTTGGGGAAGGAGATGACCTGTGAATTTGGGGTCCTGCAAGGGAAGCCCAGATGAGTGGGAGGTCAGGCTATACCCTTTTGATTTCTCCCGGTTCACCCGGCTCGTCTGCACGGAACCACCCCTGTAGCCCCCTTAGGGTTCTGCGCGCCAAGTGTTCTGTGGTCCATTGAGGCCGGGGGCGCAGGAGGACCCCATCCGAGGCTAACGGGGGCACTGCGGGAGAGGAACTAGGGAGTGGCAGGGGCGGTTACCTCGTTGAAGCCCTCCTGCAGGACATCCAGTAAGTTCCCCCGGGTCAGGCAGGCTAGCATTGTTCCTGCCAGGGGCGCCCCGGGCCGGGTCTGCAGGCCAGGCGGCCGCCGCCGCCGCCGCCCTCTGCACACAAAGACTCTCCGCTCAGCTCCTCGGGATCGCTCCGGAGTCCCGCGTGCCACTTACTGGAAAGCCAGACCGGAGCCAAACTAGCGACTTCCACTGGGCATGCTCGCACCGGGGCCTCTGCTAGAGGGGCCCGTGCGCTGCCACGGTTCCTATAGAAACAGCTGGGCGCGCACCACCAGCCGGAGGGGCGCTGGCCGGGGCCCCGCCTGCATGAGGGAGAGCCCCGCGGGCGCGCAGGCTGGCGTGTGCGCGCACTGCACACACACACACACACACACACACACACACACCGGGCTAGGGGACAGGCGTGTGTGCGCGCGCTGCAGACACACACACACAGCAGGCTTGCCGACGGGCGTGCACACACGCACGTTGACACAGGCAGGTGGAGGGGAGGGTGCTGGTGTGTGCATGCACGTGCAATCTCACACACACACACACACACACACATACACACACAGTCTGCAGGTAGGCGTGCCAGCGCGCGCGCGCGCACACACACAAGATCTGCTGATTTCAGGCCGCAAGCTCCCCACCACATGGTGGGTGGTGGGAAGGAGAATGAATCACGGTATTTTTTTCCCCCCCCAGCAACCTTTTTCCACTAGGGGCCTGGACAGTGAGGTTAGGCTCAAGAAGGGGAAGCAGAAGGGAGAGAAACAAAAAAGAGAAAGAGAAGAACTATCCAGAAAGGAGGGAGTGGGGGATAGAAAAAGAAAACTTTAGTTATTGATGGTATTGGGATGCATTTAATAGACACACCAGTGCTAAGCCAATCACCAAGGATCGCAACAGAAACATCAAGTGTAGACTAAAGATGATCTGAGCTTTAACAAAAATCCTTTCTTCTTCAAATATCTTCTAAAATGTAAAACCGGTAGTTTTAATGAGTTTTAAGTTAATTAAATGGGTTTAATTAAAATTAAAAAAAAATGGCCTGGTGCTTTTGAAGGAGTTAAGTCAAGCTCGCTCCAGGGTATCTGAAAGCCAGTCCCCTCTGTTTGTAGTTATTCAAGTCATAGCCTTGATTATTTTTAAGAAGACTGGTCATTTCTACTCTCAGTACACACTCTTGTTTTTAATAGGAAAACTGGAAGCTGAAAGAACACTCCAGTGTATTATGTTACACCTCGTGATCCCAGATGGAGGGGAAGGGTTTGCAGGGGAGTTAAGGCTCAGAGAAGGGGCAGGGCCTTGTCCGAGGACAGCTGGTCTATGACAGAGGCAGCTCCAGGAGCTAGGGCTCCACCCTCATAAGTTTGTGGGAGACTCAGATTCCTTCCCCAAATCCCAGCTGTAGCTCAGCAAGAAAAGTCGGTAATGACTCTTATTCAAACTAATGATCTCCTCCTCGGGTCACTAGAGAGAACGCTTTACCAAGAGCAGGCAGAACTAGCAACATCTTGCCTGAATGTCTAGCGCTGCTAAACACAAAGATGCTTCTGAGAAGAGCCACACCCTACTCTGACCACAGCGAGCAGGAAGCAGAAAGCCAGGGAGGTGTTAAGTGGCAGCTGCTGGTTGAACCCTGTGGGTTCCATTCTGGCTAAGGCTGGGGAGAAGCCATGACAACAAATCAAACCGAACTTGAGCAGCCCACACGTGAGAAGACCACTGTCCTTCAAGATCTATCTGGGGAATTTAGTTGTCAAGAACTCTCATCACTGCAACCACAGTGCATGATGTAAATACCCTCAGGTAAGCCACTACTTCGTGTTAATGCAACAGGCCCTTTTAAAAGAGAAGTATGAGACTTCCAAAAGTATAAAATTGCATGCAGCATTTCTACGTGCATAGCGATGTAAAACCAAAACACCTGGCTGGTGGATCCCTGGAGAGAGGATTCTGATTGATTGACGGCCCATCATGCTTTGGACCCAGCAGAAAATATTGAGACGTCAGAGGGAAGTGAGGTTCACAGTTATCAATACCAAGAAATCACTGTTTCTTCAACAAGTCATTTATCAAAGTAGGACGTGTGAGCTCGATATTCCTGGGGAAAGATTTATCAAATCACTGAATTCTAAAACTCCCCAAAAAGATCTACTGTGGCCCAATTTCCTCAGCTCACAGCAGAAGGGACCAAGGTTAGAAGACGGGCTCCCAGTCAGTCAGCTTGCCTGTGGGAGTTAAGATTTGAAGCAAAGGTCTCTGCTGACCAAGCCTGGGCTGTGTGCCTTACACCTCACAGCGCGCTGAAGCAACGAGCATTGTGGTGAACTGATCAAAGATTCATTATAGAGCAGATGGCCCAAGACTGCACTATTGTCTGGAAGTCTTTAATTATACCAACCACATATTCCACAGTAGTGGTGTCCAATAGAACTTCCTGCGATGGTGGAAACGTTTTATTATCTGTGCTGTCCAATACAGCGGCCCCTCGCCCCACATAGCTATTAAGCACTTTAAATGTGGCTAATGCAAATGTGGAACTAAACTTTATTGGCATTTCGTTTTAATTCATGTACATGTAGATAGTACAATTTCAAAATATTCTGTTCCACTGATCCCAAACAACTATTGAAATGTTCCCAAAATTTTCATGTATATATAGTCTGCATCTCACACTTGGCAAACATACAAAATTCCTGTTGGACCATATCATCTCAACTTTTTTTTAAGTTTTTTGCTCAGAAGATATGTTCACCATACTTATCATGGTCTGTCTTTGAACGTGGCCCAGGTGAAGAATTGAGAGAGAGAGAGAGAAGTAGGGAGGGCCCAGAGCAGTCTCCATAGTTGCACATCATTAGTTTTTGACATGGTTTTATTTCACATAGGTGGATATGGGTCTGCACCGGGCAGAACTGAACTAGGCACCTCCCTCATGAGATGTGAGAACCTTCGCCACCATCCTGGCAGTTACCAGTTGAGCCACAGTTCAGCATGTGGGTTTGCACGGGCCAGGGTGGGATTCGATCCCCAGACCTCATGGTTGCAAGGCAAGTGCTCAACCCATTGAGCTATTCTGGCATCCTCCAAATTCAAAGTTCTTAATCATTATGGGATACCTTTGTACAATATTTGCAACATGGAAGGTGCTCAGTAAACATTTTTAGTTAAATGAATGAATGAGCCAGTTGAGGAAACATTAGCAAACTCATTTATCACTTATAAAGGGTGTTCCAAAATTCATGCAAGAAGTAATTTTGATAGAAAACACAGGTTTATAATTAAAAATTGTAAATTTTCATTGCTCAACAATGAAAACGCATTGTTCTTTCGTGGAGCGCTCCATTTTTAATAACCCTGAACTGTCAGCTGTCACGTTCTTTTTTTTCTCGTTGGCAACACTTTACCACACAAATGATGCAAAATTCAAATCTTGTGTGAATTTTGGGACACCTTTATTACTACTGATAATATTTTAGCCTATGTATGACTTTGAACTGTCATTTGGTGAAAATATTGGCTATGACTTCTCCCTGCTTAGAAGGAAGATGTGTGAAATTCACACCTATGTAAAATTTCTGCATCTATTATGGGCAAGCGTTAATGACTATGGAGAAGCGGAAAGGCAGCTTAAGTTAACAAGTAGTTAAAATGGCCAATGGAAATATCTTAAATGACTCTGAAATAATCTCTTAATGTTTCTTCTGTCTTCTCACATTGAGTTCTTTAGTAATAACATACATTCAGAATTTCTATTGCATTTTTATTCAGAGGCATCATCAAAAACACACACAAAAAGGCTTACCTCTACCCACAAAGGTCCCAAATGTATCCTGCTTCCTAAACAGCTCTTTGTCCCCATGTTTTCCTGCCAGGCTATACCCCTTAACCTTCCTTACAAAATACATTCATCTTGCTCCTCAACTGCTCAAATGTCTTCAAAAAACTTCCTCTTCCTGGCGTGTCAGATATGAATTCTTCATACCCAGCCCTTAAAGCCTCCCCTGCAAGCTTAGATTAGCAGGCTCCACACAAATTCACAAGACTCATTTTCACTTCTGTGTCTTCATGACTGTCCTTCTGCCTACCTAGAATGTCCCACACGTCCACCACTCAAATCTTCACGACACCTATTTCAAGTTTCACTTCCTTGTCAAATTTCTCTGACCCCTCTTGATGTTGTTAAAATCGAGACAGATCTGATCAAAATCTGTCTGGAACACTCATCTCCCAGAGAACTCATGGTTCATTCCTGCGCTTCTTTCAAGTCTCTGCTCAAATGTCACGTGAGCTGTGTGGCCTTCTCAGACCACGCTACTTAAAAATGACAACATACCCCTCACCCCGCACTCCCAAACCTATGTGCCTGCTTTATTGTTATTTTTCTTCCTGATAGTCATCACCTTCTTGTATATTCTATGCTTACTTGTTTGTTTATTGTCTGTGTCTCCCTGCCCAGAATGTAAGGTACAGGAGGGCAGGGGATTTTGTTTTGAGTGTTCTGTTACTGGTTTATCTCCGGAACCAAGAATATTTCCTGGCACATAGTAGACTCTCAATAACTACTGGCTGAATAAATGAATGAATGTTCCTCTCTTTAAAATTCAAAGGTCATAGCATGCTCTTA
>PVKE010045516.1:0-12514 GCA_004027555.1 Craseonycteris thonglongyai | reverse complement strand
GCCACGAGGACCGAGGATCGAATCCCGGCTCCGGCCCAGGCAGGACCCACATGCTGAACTGGGGAGTTCCCACAGTTCGGTTCTCTAACTGTCTCTGTCTCTGTCTCTCTCTCTATCTGTCAAAAGTAAAATAGAAATAAATATGCACTGAAGACAAAAAGACAATTTCTCTCTATAAATGTGAAAAGATAAAAAAAAAAAAAAAAAAAAAGAAATGTAATATGGACCATACATGTCATGTTAACTTTTTAAGTGGCCAATTGAAAAGAGTAAAAGGAAACGGGAAATTACTTTTAAGTATGTATTATAATATATCCAAAATATTATCATTTCAACATATAAATGATAAAAAGAAATGATAATTTTTCATAATTTTTCACACTAACTCTTCACCACAGTGTGTATTTTTACACTTATAGTGCATCTCATAAGGAGTAGTCACATTTCAAGTGCTCAATAGCCACACATGACCAATGGCTGCCCCAGGGGACAGCAGCAGCTACTATGGAGAACAGCATCAGCAAGCCCATGAACTCATCACCCAGCTTCAGTAATCATTAACTCATGCACAGCCTTGTTTTCTCTACACTCCCCCTCAAACCCTCAGATTATTTTGAAGCAAGTCCTGAAAATCGTAGCATTTCATCTATGTTCAGAATTCCATAGTTATCTCTTAACTTTTTTAACCGTTGATTTGTTCAGATCGGGATCTAAACAATCAACTCAGAGGATCTCTCTTTAATGACAACGTTTTTTATGATACCAACATAATGAGTTATACTTTGAGTAAAATGCTTTATTCATTCAGATGTTTGTTAAACATGTCTTATGCCAAACATTGTTCTAGCCCCATAACACAACAAAGAACAAGATGCCAAAGAACTTCCTGTTTAGTTCCTGACTGCACATTAGAATCACTTGACGAAGCTTTACAAAATTCCAGTTCCATCAACTGGCAAATGAATAAATAAAACATGGTCTATACATACAATCAGGTGTTATTATTAAGAAATAAAAAAGAATAAAATACTACTTCATGCTACAACAGGGAGGAACCTTAAATAACACACTAAGACCACATATTGCATGATTCTAGTTACATAAAATGTCCAAAATAGGCAAGTCCATTTAGACATCAAGTAGATTAGTGGTTGTGGAGCGAGTAGGAGATGCTAATGGGTATGGATTTCTTTGGGGACTTAAGAAATGCTCTAAAATTATGGTGATGGTTGTACACTGTGACTATTACTGTGAACTGTGTATTTTAAATGGGTGAATTGTAAAAAATATGAATTACCTCTTAGTAAAGCTGTTATGAAAAAGAAGAGTAGGGGGAAGCCGGGATGGCTCTGTGGGTTAAGCACTCACTTTGCAGCCCCGGGGACGGATGATCGAATCCTGGCCCCAGCCTGTGCGGATCCATAGGCTGAACTGGGGAGTGCCCCCAAGTTCAGTTCTCACCGAGGTGAGACCCTGGCCCAATTCCTGCCCTGTGCAGCCCTGCACCCACCTGTGGAATGAAACTATGTGGAAAAATCAATTATGTGCAACTATGAAGACTGATCGGGGCTCTCCCCCTTCTCTCTGTCTCTGACTCTGTATCTTTCTCTCTCTCTCTCTCTGTCAAAAACAATAAAAATAAATCTTTAAAAAAACCCAGTAACTGGATAGAGTATGTTACATTCACACAATGGAATACTATCCAGCTATAATAAAGAATGAGAGAAAACTTCTTTGAAAAAGAAAACAATTCCAGAGACCCACCCTCTATAACCCAAGCCACTTGATCCAGAAATTTTGGGAGTGGGGCGTAGGCAGAAAAATGTTTAAACAATCCCTAAGTAATTCGAATGTAAGGCAGATGAGAGCCTGGTTTCAGAGAAGTTTTAGTCAAGTGACCAACAGCTGCAAAACGGTGTTGTAACTGCTCTCTATCGAATGGGAAGGGGCAGAGTTACATAAGCTGCTCCAACTTCAACTTGGAGGTGACCAAGGAAGCCTTCCTTCCTACAAATGACGTCCATATTGAAATGTGATGGGTGAGTGGCAATCAGGTGAGTAAGGGGGAGGAGGAAAAGGTTATAAGGAGGACAGAAGATCATGCAAAGTCTGGGAGAGCAGGGTATCTTACGCATGGCCTGGGGAGATAGGCAGGCGCTGAACTTAGTTCAATGTTCCTGGAATACACAGAGCCAAGTGAGCTAAGAACTGGAGCTGATTCATCGGGTAAATCGGTTAAAAATGTGAAATATTCATTGATCGATAAAATATTGACAAAGATTTACCGGTAGTTTCAATTCCATAACAATGTTAATACATTTTTAATAACATTACCATATATATGTGTGTGTGTGTGTGTGTGTGTGTGTGTGTGTGTGTGTCTGTGTATGGAAAAATAATGCATATAAGATGCAAGTATTTGCTTTACTATGTTTGCTTTAGGTAGGGGTTTGAGATCTCCTTGCAACATCTCCAAGGTGAAAACAACCAGAATAGGTGCCTTCCATGGAGTTAAGTAAGATTTTTATTGCTTCATCATACATCGATGAAGGTATTCCAGGATTATGAATCAAAAAGTAGGAAACAAAATGCCACATTCCAATCACCTTTTTCACAGAATATTCTAACAGATCATAACCAAATATAGTTTCACATTCTCTTTTTAATTAAGCACCTGCTATGAATTGGATACCAGGCTTAGTGACCTGAGGGACAGAAACATGAGGAATGCATACTGGCCCCGCCTTCAAAGCATTTACAATTTAGCAAGGGAGGCAGTACATTTGAATAAATAACAGCCAGGAGGCACTCAGGTGGGGGTTTAAGGAAGGAACAAAGTGCTGAAGGAAACAAAGAAACCAACATACTCAGTAATCAGGCACTGAACTGGGCACTCTCACGTTTTCTTTTTTTGGTTTTTTTTTTTTTAAGAAATGGTGTGAGAGATTGAGTTCAGGGA
This sequence comes from Craseonycteris thonglongyai, assembly GCA_004027555.1. Lineage (NCBI taxonomy): Eukaryota > Metazoa > Chordata > Mammalia > Chiroptera > Craseonycteridae > Craseonycteris > Craseonycteris thonglongyai. The sequence continues at coordinate 9,555 of PVKE010045516.1, read as the reverse complement.
GATTATTCTGGCGGAAGTGGTTTATGAGTTCAGCTTTAAAAGAGGTGGGTTCTCACTGGGAGACACAAGAAAGAACTTTCTAGGCAGCAGGAGTGTCTGAGTGAAGGCAAAATGCCCTGTTGCTGAAGGAAGTTCAGGTTGCCGGGGTCTGCGGGTTTACGAATGATGGGGTGAAGACCATACAGAGCGCAGGCTGCCAAACCCTGCCTTCAGACTACAGAGTCCACACTTAAATGGAGAAAGGACCTGGGGTCTGAGTCTCAGCTCTACCTTATATTAGTTGTAAAGTACTTGCAACCTTAACTTTTTGTTGCCTCATCGGGAGGTTGGGGGTATAATATCAGTGCCAGCTTCTGGTGCAGCTCTGAGGACTGAATGCAGTAATTCATGTATAGCATTTAAGACAGAACCTGACATAAAAAGTTCAGCAGCTCCTGTTGCTGTTATTATTATTACTAACTATATAAGCCACTCAAGAATTTTTAGCAATATAATGTCAGGACTTACCTGACTGTGATGTGAAGGAGAGATGCAGGGAGGACAACCCACCTGTAAGCCATGTTGGGAGATAATGCAGAAGCCCCCAAGACTTTGAGCTTTGATGGTGCAGGGGCAATGGAAAGGGAGGGATGTGACAGACACCGAGCAGGAGGGAGACAAGAGTTTGGGTGAGCGTGGTCTGAACAGTAGTGATTGAAAAGTCAAGGAGGAAGTTTTCGAGGGCTAAAAAGTTGATGGATAAGATAAAGACAGCAAAGGAATTTGCAAGGGACTATAAACAACTCTCACTTATGCATGGAAAGCATTTTCAACGTAATAGCTTCCCTCTTTCTTAGTGTCCCACACTCCCATCACTCCTACTGGCATTCTAAGCTGGAGGGTTCTCCAGCCCGCCCTGGAGCACTAGGAAATGGAATTAACAAGTAAGAAATAATAGTACAGGGGGAAGCCGGGATGGCTCAGTGGGTTAAGCGCTCACTTTGCAGCCCCGGGGACTGAGGATCCAATCCCGGCCCCGGCCCGTGTGGACCCATATGCTGAACTGGGGAGTGCCCCCAGTTCCGTTCTTACTGGGGTGGGACCCCAGCCCAGTTCCTGCCCTGTGCAACCCCGTGCCCACCTATAGAATAAAACTATGTGGAAAAACCGATGATGTGCAACTATGGAGACTGCTCTGGGCCCTCCCCCTTCTCTCTGTCTCTGTATCTCTCTCTCTCTCTGTCAAAAACAATAAAAATATATCTTAAAAAAAAATGATAGTACTGCTAAGAGGCACATTATCAATAAAACTGTATTATCCAGATCCTCATGCAGGGAAAAACATTATACTAACCCCTCAAACTAGGATGAACGTAAAGGCAATAGAGATCTCTAATCCCTTCCCGTTAGTCTTTTAGGAGGTAGCCATGACACTCATCTAACTTCTCCTTGTCCTCAGTTTCACTACAAGAGTACAAAGAGTTGAAGTTTATTTTGCTAAAAGATTGTTGCAGGAGCTTGTGGATTAACTACTGCTTTCCCAATCTCCATTCCACCTATGATGGGAACAGAGGAACTTGCTGGTTTTCCCGCACTTCCCGTAACAAGCATAAAGCATTACTGTGTTCAGTCATTTACCACAGTGGGTAAAACCCATCGATTTCTCTTTAGATTTATATGAAAGTAAATTTAAATTTAGGTGAAAGGAGAATTTACTTTCTTCCTATATTCGAAGTCCTTCAATCACTAGGCCCAAAAAACATTAACTCAACCACACACAAGAAAATCAATGGCCTTAAATAAGAGTCTCAACAATTCAGAAAGCAGTACAACTAGAAACTTGATAATGGTAGTAGAAAGTTTGGAGCCCAACCTCGGATGGTTTTAATATATTGTAGCATTGGGCTCTATGATAATATATTAACCTCTAATTAAGCAGCAGGAAAAGGAGACATTTCTGCATAGTGAAAGGAGCTAAAGATTTAGAGTCAGCAAGACTATTAACAAAATCCAGTTCAGCAATTTACTATCAATGTTGAGCAAGTTCCTGCAGCTGCAGTTTTTTCATCTGTAACATGGAGATAACCTCACAACACTGCTTATGATGGTGAAGATTAAATGAGATAATATGGCTTGTGGCAGCCTGGTAGTATCTGGCCTGTAAGGTAACTATTAACTATTATTGAAACTATATCTGAATGAGAAAACAACAAATCATCTTTTAGCTAAGCCATAGCTTTTGTTATAAATAAAACTACATATCTGTTGGCTGTAAGGGTGGAAAGCACATTTCAGTTTCTTGGAAAGGGCCCAGCACAAAAGAGAGAAAATAAGTTGGAATTTTAGTTCTCCCAGAATAATCTTGGAAAGATTGGTTAATTTGCCAGACCTTCAATTTCCCACCTGATTAGAAATACCAAATTAATAAGACTACTGTGATGTTTAATGAGGCAATCTATACAAAGTTCCTAGCACATATCTGGTTCTCAGGAGGTACTCTGTCAATAATAGCTATTGGTATTTGTTCATTTTCCCAATAGCAAAAAGAAAAAAAAAGGGGGGGGGGGATAAATACACATAAAAGTCAAAACTAGCTATGAAATCACCATTCTTCACATTTTATTTTTTTAACTGTTAAATTTATTGGGGTGACAATGCTTGATAACAATTACATTGTTTCCAGGTGTACGATTCTACATGACATTGTCTATGCATCGCATTATGTGCTCACCACCCAGAATCAGCTCTTTCCATCACCGTATATTTGATGTCCCCTCCCTACTGCCCCTCCATTCCTCATATTTTACACAGAAGTTTTCATCATTCATTCTGTAAATATTTCTTGTACACCTACTGTGTGACAGGCACTGTTGCTGACATTGGGGATGAAGATGAACAAGGCAGACACCAGGCCTCTGCTTTCTCGGAACTTCCATTCTAGTGAGGGAAGGCAGATAGTGAGCAGCCCACGGAGATCATATCAAAGAGATGAGAGCCATAAAAAAACACGAGACAGGGCGGTGTGCTAGCAAGCTGGTGATGGCCATTTAGCTTGGGTGCGTTACAGCCCAGGCCTGCCTGATGGGTCCTCCTTTGGCCAGAAGAGGGACCTCGCCTTGTATGATGCTCGGGAGCAGTGTGATCAGCAGTCAGACGTACACTTTTACCTGTCTGTGGACGGATCTCTTTTGCATCCTCAACTTCAAGTATTTCTAAATACCCCCATCCCAATACTCAAACTCAGTGCCACCCTCTAGCGGGGCTCGGATACACCCTCAACGCAGTTGCCAGAGGCATCGAAAGCGAATTCACAGTCCCCTCGGCTCAGGGTCCCGACTAAGGAGGCCGGTAGGTTGTGAGACGGCGGGAGCGGACAAGTGTGCAGAACGCGGCTGGCAAGTTTCATAACCCGGGGCGGGCGGCGCAGCCCCGCTTAGGAAATAGCAAGACGAGATGCCACAACGCCCGGGGCGCTGGGAAGCGGCGCAGGCCGGCCGGGCGAGGCCGGCGTCACCCGGGTCGCCCCGCCGTGCGCCCCATCCCGCGGGTGTGGCAAAGCCTCGCGTTCAACCCAATTAAACAAGTTTCCTGGGCCTCCCGCCCCGGCGCCGCGCCAGCCCGCTGCCCAGGACAGCCCCTTGCGCAGCATCCAGGCCCTGGAGCCCGGCGCCTCCTCGCCCACAATCCCGCCCAAACCGTCCCTGCAAGGACGGAGCTCTGAGGTGAGCAGCACTCAAGCCTCCCCTGCAGGGAGGCTGGCGCCGGCACCAAGGAAAGTCTCCCGGCTCGGGGCCGGCGGGTTCTTCCCCGGGAGACGGAAGGCTGACTCCGATCCCGCAGAGACTGCTGGCGCCCCGCTGCAATCGCAGCCCTTCCGAGCCCGCGCCGCCGCCGGGTCCCCACCACACCCCAGCATCATTCTGGCGGGTGTCCCGGGGCTTACCTGCGCGCTCTGCCGCCGGGGACGCCCCTAGTTCTCGGTGCCTGGCTCCGAAGTTCGTCCACAGACCCCAGAGGAGGCACCCCGGGCTTCCTCGGTCCTCCTGCAACGCTTAGATGACAGTTCCTGCACCAGCCGCAGGAGCCGGGGGCGGGAACGGCCACGCGCGCACGGACAGATGGGCCGGAGCCCGCGCCGCGCGCGGATCGCCTGGCGCCGGGGTCCCGGGGTCCGATCGCGCTCGCTGGCGATGCGAATCGGCAGCCGGTTCGTAGGACTTTGCACAGAACTTCTCGATATTCGCCGCGGGGCGATTAGAAGTGAATAAACCAGGAGGAGGAGCCTGAGCCCGCCCCGAGGGCGGGGTCACGTGTGGGATAGCAGAGTGACCCGCAGTCCCACCAATCAGGAGTCTGTCCCGGGGAAAGGGGTGGGGCCACACACTTGGACTAAGCGGGCGGATTCCATGACGCAGTCAGGGGAGTTGAGACCTCGGGCTTCCCGACAGGTGGGAAGATCGGAGGGAGGTGAAGGCTGTGGCTCGGCCCAGGAAGGGACTCCGGGGAGCCTGGGGCGCCCCACAAACATTTGTCGAGTGGCGTTTCCGGGCCAGGGCAAGAGGACGGCGCGCGCGCGTAGGAGCTGGTTTCTGTGGAGCAGCTTCCAGGAGTCACACGTGGTCGAACAGGCAAAGAGGACTCGACCTCTAGACGAAGTCAGACCGAGAGATAGAGGGACAGGGAACGGAGAAAATACGTGAAGGGAGGGTCGCAGGCACGAGACCACAAAGGACAGGTTCGGCGTCGGACCCCAGCCCGCGACTGTGACCCTGGCATGCAGAGGCGGTGAGGCAGATTCGTGCCGGGGTCCCAGGAGAAACCCCGAGGCCTCCTTTGATCCCAGGGTGAACGCAAGCAACGGGTCACCAGGGGTCGCTTTGGAGCCACGAGTGTCGGGTGCTGCAAGTGGAGGGTTGGGAAGGAACATCTATGAGCACCTGCTGTGCGCGCCCCGGGCCGTCGGGGGGCATGCAGCTGGTGACGATGGCGCACCGGGTCCCTGCACTCGTGGCGCTCACATTTCCGTGGGGGAGACAGACCCTAAACAGAACAGCTATGAACAAACGAGAACGTGCTGATGAACTGTGAGCACTGGAGTCGTGGCTGAGCAGAGCTTCCCAAAGCGGGGATGTGTGTGACCGGGAGCTGCGGCGCGCCCTGAGGGCCTCTCGGCAGAGGTGGCTTTTGCGCAGGTTTGTGAACCGGAAAACAAGCCGTCGCTTCTCGGGAAGAGCGCGGCGGGCCCCGGGAGCGGCACACGCAAGGTATTTCCTGAACCTCCCTGAAGAGCCGTCTCATCTGCCTCACAGAGCTCAGAGGAGCTTCAGAATGTTAGATGCCAGAGCCATCACCACCTGCGGCACTCCACCCATGTCCAGTTTCCCAACTGACCCCCAGTTAGGAATCCGGAGGCCCTCGCCAGAAGCCGTGCATTCACATTTCACTCATCGCGCTTGGTTCACCGCTTTCTGGAACCATCCCCGTGGCGGCATGTCTGGGGCTGTCTTGTTTCGGAGCTGACAGGCAGCAAGCAAGGGAGGGGGCGATCCCGACCAGATGCTGAGCCAACCCACTGCCAGGCCGCCCGCGTTCCCGTGCGGAGAACCTCACGGGAGAAGATGGACAATCGAATGACTCGGAGGTTCTTACATCATCCCCCCCAGCCCCGCGCACCCGACCACAGCCGGGCGGGTGGACGTGTCCGGCTGGCGCCGCGACCACTCCTTCCGAATTCCAGGGGGCGCCTTGCCCACGCCCAGCCCGAGGTGCCTGGGCCTCTCACATTGGCTTCCAACCCTTCTAGCATTTTCCAGTAATTTCGCTCAGAGAGAAGCTCGATCTTTCCTCCCTCCACCCCGTCCCTCAAATACTTCTTTTTCTTGGCCTCGCTCTTCCTCCCACCCTCTTTCTGTCTCATTAGCATTCATTGTTTTCTTTGCCAGAGCCAAGCCTTACATCCGAAAGGAAGTTATTTGCATACGGCTGTATTGTTGAAACTAGCATTCCGTTCCTGGCATCTTCAATTTCTTCCAACTACCCAAGTGTGTGTGTGTGTGTGTCTATATATATAGAGACACACATACAGTTATTTGGACAGGATGAGAGAGTTATTCATATTCATATTGTACCTTGCCTCCCAGAAAAAAGAGGAATTTCACTGTCTTTTCAGTTTCATTTCCTCTTCTGCTCCTAAATAAGCTTCCAGCCTCACCAGCTAAAAACAAAAGGAAAAAAAGTAACGTTGAATCCCACGCAGAGCTGATTATTCTTGAAAAAGCTTATTAATGTCCTAAAATGGCTTTTCCTCGCTTTTATTTTAAAGCAAGGATCTGCATGTCTATTCCTGTGGCATCACCAGCTCTAGAGTAGACGCTTCTAAAGACCCTCATTGAACTATTGAACAAATACTTTTCATCTTGGGTGACACACCCACCATGGTGGGAATTTTCCACAGCTGGATGAATGTTCTCAGCTTCTGAAATTCACATTCGATGAGCAGGTATTAAAAGAGTTTACCTGTTTTGATAGTAAAGGAAGCGGATGAGAATGGAGTTTCATGGAAGGGAACCTCCATAGAATCAGACTACCTGGGTTCCTCTCTTGTGGTGACCACTTCCTGATTTGACAAGTACCTTATCTGTAGAATAAAGACCATCATTGTACTGACTGGGCTCCATTAAGCGTTTCATCATCAGTCTAAAAACGACTTTCACATAGCCTAGCTCAGAGCTTAGTCTCAGTACTACTTACATTTGGGGCCAAATACTTTGTGTAGGATGCGGTTCCCTGTAGTTAGCAGCATCTCTGACTTCCACCCACTTGATTCAAGGAATACCCTCCCCTTCCTATAGCCAAAAAGTCTCCAGAGGTTGCTAGATGTCTCCTACCGGGCAAAATCACTCCTGGCTGAGTACCATGAGCCTAGCACACAGTAAGTGCCAACAGATTAGGAGGCAATATAGCAAGGTACCTAAAGAAACAGGTTTCTGGAGTGTTCGGGCAGACTTGGCTCCCTAAATCTCATGTGCAAAATGAGAATCATAATGCTAACTTTTTAAGACTAAAGATTAAATAAATCTGTGCATGGAAAAGCAATTTGGACAGTGCCTGACATGAGCTTCTGTTCTCATTTTCTTCCTGTTAAGTAAAGGCATTGAACTAGATCTTGGTTTAGTCGCTGTACTCTCCTCCCTGCCTCATGCCAGATAATACTATTAAGTCAGCACTCTTTCCTACTGAGCCCAAATAGGAACTCAGAATCCTTCTCAACATGTTTTAGGAAGCTCCTACTGATAGGGTCAGCATGTGAGATGATGCTGAATTACCATGCTGGAGATAAGTGAACTGTAAGCCATTTTAAGATTAAGATCTTAAATCATCATAAGATTAAAGCTTCCATCTTATAAAATGGCGAATCCAAAGCAAATGCTATGAGAAGGATCCACAGTTCTTCACCTTATCAACCCCTTTTATGAAGGAAAGGGGAGATAGTACCAACATCTTGACTAGAATTATTCAGCCTAGGAGTTGTTAGAGGCTGGGTCTCCTACCCTCTTGAAGTATCCTCTTTTTCTGCCACTCCCATCACCCATGAGAGACAGAGAAAACACTTGTCTGAAGCAGGGGTACCACCCTCCCCATCTTGGTTCACTCCTTATCTTCTTCCTCCTTCATTTCTGCCTGGAAAATGAATCAAAGTATTTGGTTACACAGGAACACCTTGTGAGCATTCTTTCCAAAGTGTTTGTCCTTGTGATTCAGGACTGCACCAGTTCCTTCATTAAATACAGGTCAACTGCCTTCTTTGTGGAAGGGACCATTCTTAGCAGGCACTTTAAGAGATTCAGAGATGAATCAGTGGGGGTCCCTGCCTTCAAACTTTCTATGGTTTTATATAGTGTGCAGATCAGACTTGGATATAAATAACTACAATGCAAGCTAAAAAAAAAAAAAAAGGAAAATGTCCTTAGAGAGGTACCAAAATATGTTCAGAGAACAGAAATTATTTTGGGAATTAGGAGCAGAGTCACTTCCTGCATGCCTTTGTTGACATTTTTAACTTTTTGATCAAAAACGCTTATTTTATTGCAATCCAGTTATCCTTGTGGAGGAAGATGCAAGCTCCTGCTTAGTCTCGGTGGATACTTACTATCAGTGCAACAAAGTCACAGTTTATTCGAACTCTAATTGTCATTTTTCATCAGATCTTCACATTTTCTGGGAGGCTCTAGAGGAAGATTGCTCACCATTTGTAGCAATAGGCTGGTTTTCTCTAAAAAATTTGAAAGCATCATCTTTTTAGCATGTTCTACTGTGGGAATATAGGCTAGTTGTAAAAAGGAACACCGATGTCATATGCATTAAACCATGAAACCATATTTCCTTTAGGACTGAACTACCTCAGAAGGTCAACCTGAGCATTCCACTATCTGTTTGGTACTATCTCCATAGCGCATGGACGTCCTACGTTATGATTCAGGGTAAATACGAAGTATATCATAACAGTTCACACGTATTAAGCATTTATGTGCCAGGCACCACCAAACGAAGCTGCCAAGATTACTGCCACTCCTGCCACTATCAGAAAGGCTTGGCAGAACTTCCAGAGCCATGCCTCTTGCAACAAGCCACATCAATGAAATGTAGCATCAAATCTGGCTTCCCCTCAATTACCTCATTTCCAAATTCAAGCCTTGCATGAATGCATCTGATTGGGATGTTCTACATCCCATCTGCAAATCTAGCTGCAAAGAAGGCTGGAAAAAGAGTTTTAGCTTTCCAGCCTCCGAAGTCAGGCACATTAGAAGGAGGCTGGGTTAGAAGTTAAGTGAGCCAAGTCAGAGCATCCGTGATCTTGTTATTCAAATCTCCAACAGGTACGTTGGCAGAGAAAGGTTTTATATGTTACCGTATTTTCCGGCATATAAGACGACCCCTTAATTTTACAGTTAAAACATAGGTTTAGGCCTACATTCGCTGTATAAGACTACCCCCCCCCCCACTTCTGAGGCAACACCAGTTCTTTTTTTAATTAAATTTTTAATTAATGACATTTTTCTTTTTTTTTTTTTTTTTTTTTTTTTTTTTTTTTTTAATTTTATTTTTGACAGAAAGAGAGAGAGAGATACAGAGACAGAGAGAGAACTGAACTGGGGGCACTCCCCAGTTCAGCATGTGGGTCCGCCTGGGCCGGAGCCGTGATTCGATCCTCGGTCCTTCAGGGCCTCAAAGCGAGCGCTTAACCCGCTGAGCCATCCTGGCTTTCCCAATTAATGACATTTTTCGAACATACCGTAATATACCGTACATTGATACGATAAATGGAAGGTCTCTTCACAAATGGCAATGCCATGAACTTGACCGAGAAACAAGAAATGCAAAAGAGAACATTGACAATGATGGCATCATCTGGAAAGAAAATTACATGAAGAACTTGCAGAAAACGCTTGTTTGTGACTGACTGGGATGATAAGAGGTTTTTCTAGGCAGAGGAGCATTGTGAGCTTAAAATCCTTCAAAATCCTCATCATGTTCTTCTTCTGACATCATAAGTTCATCAATGACCTCTTGTGGTAC
>PVKE010045514.1:0-12592 GCA_004027555.1 Craseonycteris thonglongyai | reverse complement strand
TGGATGGACCTTGAAAACATCTTATTAAGCAAAATAAGTCAGAATGAGAGAATCAAGAAACATGTGACCTCACTTATAGGTGGCATATAAAACTGAAAGGAACAAAGAAACAAAGACTCATGGACACAGTCAATAGTTTAGTGGTTCCCTGAGGGTAAAGGGGGGAGGTGGGTGGGAGAGATGGGTGGGGGGAGTAGGGAGGGGGAATCAAACATAGGGTGATGGAAAGTGAACTGACTCTGGGTGGTGAGCACATAATGTGATGTATAGACAATGTAATGTATAATTGTACATCTGGAAACAGTGTAGTTGATATCAATTAATGTCACCCCAATAAATTAAAAAAAACAACAACACAAAAAAACTAAAAGCACTGTGAAAGCCAAACAGACCATATTTGACAATAGCCAGTTTGTAACTGTATTCATTTGCTATGGCTGCCATAACAAAGGGCCACGCATCCGATGGCTTAAACAACAGGAAATTTCTTGTCTCACCGTTCTTGAGGCTACACGTCTAAAAACAAGATGTAGGGTTATTTCTGAAGCTTTTGAGGGAAGGGGATCTGTTCCAGGCTTCTCTTCTTGGCTTGTGGGTGGTAATCTTTAAATTCCCTATATCTTTACATCATCTACCCTCTCTGTAGGTCTGTGTCCAAATTTTCCTTTTTATAAGCACATCAAGTCATCTTGGATGAGAGCCCACCCTAGTGATTTCATCTTAACTTTACTATGACATCTGTAAACTCCAAATAAGGTTACATTCTGAGGTGTTGGGGGTTAGGACTACCACCTATGAATTCTGACAGAGGAAGGATATAATTTAACCCCTAACAGTGGTCTTGACACAGACTTAAAAAAAACAAGTCACTTCTCTCTATCAATGGAAGACTCAATTTCCAGTCTACAGAGGATTGGTTATTGGTAGTACAATGGCTGAGAATTGATCAAGAGGAAGGCAAATATCACTCATTCTTTTGAGACAAGAAACCACAATCCACTCCTCAATCAGGTTCTCTGCTTCGCATGGCATCTAGTACATGACGGATTCTCTATAAATATTTGTTGTATTAGGATCTGTTGACATTGACCATAATAGGGCAAAGGCAAAAAAGAGAGGAAGGGTGGAGAGGTGATTTAAAGATGCTCCTGGCAAGAGCTGAAGAGAGTCCATCCTTTATAGTAGGACAGGAGCTCAGCCACTTCGCCGTGGTCATCAAATATGTCTGCTATGAATCAGGCATTTTCCTGGCTTAGCAGAAAATATAATAGATTCTCACAATATAAGAAGTTCTAATCTTATGGAATTTGGGATTAGGGAGGCTGAGAGACTTAATTTATCAACACTGAGCAAAAATGTGAAAGTGAACCATATAATCCATAAAGAATAATTAGCGCTCTAAACCTACATGCTTCTTTTGTTCTCTTTTTATCTCCCTGTGTTTGCTTATTGACATCTGTTGGCAGGGTAGGTAATTTCTCCTTATCTGGTAAAGAATGCATGGACTTTGGTGACAAATGTAGACTCACATCTGCTTTCCCCCCTTATTTGCTGTGTGCATTTGGCCAAGACACCAGCTTCTCTGAGTCTCAAGTTTCTCATTTGGAAAGGATTCAATTGTACAAAAAAACAGGTTCCCTTTGATTGGGTCCTGGTCCCTATCACAGGACAGAATGACACCATTTCCTTTCTGTTTAGAGAAGCCTTCCTTCAGCACTTTTGAAATCAATTTATTGATTTTGGTTTTTCCCCCCTGAGTTTACATTGTATTATGAAGTATGTTCCATTACCAACCTAAACTGGGTTAAGTACAAAAGAAGAATAAAGCACTTTATTTGCCAGTGCAACCGGGGAGTCAAGCATGGTTGTTCTCAGGAACTCAAATAATATCATCAGAGTTCTCTTTCTCTCTCTCTCTCTCTCTCTCTCTATCTATCTATCTCTCTCTCTCTTTCTATCTCCCAGCTCAGTTAGACTCTGCTTGGTTTTATTCTCAGAAGACTGTCTCTTTGTAGTGGGAAAAAGATTATCAGTAAATTGCCCCATGCTCACAAGAGTTTTATAGCTTTGAATTCACAGCAAGGGATAAAAACCTGTCTTTATGGCTCTAGCATTTAAAAACACACCCAGAAAACTTGGACTGATGGAGCACGAAGCACATGCCCTTTCCTGAACCCATCACGGTGTCTGTCCCAGGATTTGCTGTCCCCCGACTGGCCGAGCCTGAGGCACATACTAGAAACAGGAGGAGTGGGCTAGCTTGTGTCCTACGCATGTGGAATAGGCAAGGAATGATTCCCCCAGAAAAGGATGCTGGGCAGGTGAGAATATGCCCGTTGTTGTGGACAAAGGTCTCTGGCTTGATTCAAGTTACTTGTTAAATCTTCTAATAAATTTTCAGACACTGATTATTTTTCAGCCTCGTAAATGTATCTGACCATGAACATGGACATTTTGACTGAACATACATAGCAAACTGGAAAAATTCCAGGTTCCTAAAGTGAGTAAATGTGTTTTGTTTAATATAAATGGTGTGTGCATACATACATACCACATACAACACACACGCATGTGCATATTTGCACACACACCTTTCCACCCATCTAAGGCTTTCATTGTCTAGGTCAAGCTTGTGCAGCCCCTGGCCAGTGGGTCACATGTGGCCCAGGGTGGCTTTGAATGTGGCCCAACACAAATTCATAAACTTTCTTAAAACATGATGAGATTTTTCTTTTTTTGGCAAATATATATACATATTTAACTCACTGGCTATGTTAGTGTTAGCATATTTTATGTATTGATAAAACAATTCTTCTTCCAATGTGGCCCAGGGAAGCCAAAAGATGGGACACCCCTGGTCTATGTAATTATGTCCAAACACTTCAATGTGGCATTCATGGTTTTTCCCTAGGATGTTGTTGTGAAATATGACCCTGTTAGAGTTTGGCTTCAGAGATTGAATTCTACTTCGCAGCTTATATTGTTAGCATGTGGGACTTTTTTGAGCCTTGGTCAGACATGAATAAATCTAAGGGAATTCGGATATGTATGGGTGTTTCCAGCACCAGGTGCAAGTGTAGAGGGACAACTAGAAGGCCCTTTGCATGGGAGCTAAGGTCCCTCCTGCAGAAGGAAACAAGAAACTGAAACACTGAAGTGGCACGCCCTGCCAGGCACCTCTATATCCAGGCATATTGGGAGGAGACTGTGCAGGACCAAGACCTCAGGAAAGTCTCTGCTCCTGGGAAGAAGACCTTGGCACCCTGGCAGGAGCCAGCCTGAGTTCTCTGCGTGGACAGATAGCTTACTCCAGCGTGGGGTTGTCCCTCACATTGATCCTCCTGTTTCACCTCCCCTGGGGGAAAGAGGGATCTTTTAAATAGAGGGGCAGCTGTAAGGAAAGTATAATAGCAGGTGCTCTGATGACCTCACGTCCATGTATCTGGCAAAAAGGAAATCAAGGCAGAGAATGCTGTTTTCCCCACTTCCCAAGAGATGCTACACACTGCATTCTAGAGCCTTGTCTTGGAGCCCCAAGGCAGGTCACAGGGAGGACCTGTTGTGCCCAGAGGAGGAACAGGGTCCTGGGCACGGCAGGGGACAGCAGTACCCACAGAACTGAACCCTGGGAGCTGCGAGGGAGTTCCGTGGAGTAGCAGGGATGGCCAGTAGAGAGCTGTCTCCCAACCCCCTTACTGCCTTGTGCAGAGCGTTTAGCTCGTAGCTCTGCCCTGACTCCTTCAACTTAAATGCCTCTCCCCAGCTCATAAAGCTGTCCTCAAGTATTTGACCATTAAACTGAGTATGATGATGTTGTCAGTCAAATGGCCCTGAAGTTGGAAGGATTTACCCCCCACCCTGTGGTAGAGGTGGTGAAGAGAGTAAATGTGAGGATGTGCATGTGCATAAGTAATACACACACACAGACCGAGAGACAGAAAAAGAGGAGAGACGACTGAATGCATACGTACCAAAAGGTTAACTCTGGTCTATAACTGTCTCTCAGTAAGATTATAAGTAATTTTTCTTTGTTTTCATTCCTTTTCATCTCTTTCCTTTTGGGGGGGCGGGGGAAGGCTTATCTACATTTTCTTAATTTGCTGTAGTTAATTTATTTGGCCTTTATATTAAAAAAAAAAAAGACAACAAAGAAACAAAAACCCCTCTATCCATTCTTAAACTCCATTTTAGAATCTGGCTCCTCAGTGGGGCCATTTCTGCTTTTTCCCCTCCTACACCTCCTGTCAAATAATGAGGAACTTCCACTCCCCCTCTCTGCGGGCTCTGATTCAGCCCTCGCCAAATGCTGGCTATCTGTTCAGTGTACCCAGCCTGAGTCCTTAAATTAGTCACATAATGGTTCTAACTCGTTTAATTCTATTAAATTTAATACTTTTGATTGAATGTCCAAGTGCTATGCTGGGCTGTGGCCATTTGGACATAGAAAGATATGGTTAATGACCCCGGCAGGAGTACTTGAAATAAATTAAAGTTTGAGCTCACCTTCCTCACTTAATCCACCCTGGGGTTCTCAGCTTCTGTTCCACACACCCCCACACACACCCCTACACCCCCATCTACGTGAATCCCAACCCCTCTCTAGATCTAAGTCCCTGTGCCTTGTTCATTGCTTCTCCTTTTCAGTAAACAAATTCCTTCTGTCCCTTTTATGGAGATTGGGAACTGACAGTCTATGGAATCTGCAAAATAATTTAGGATGAGGAAAGGAAATATTAGAAATTTAACTTACATTTACTTTCAACCTAAAACAAAATGGAAGTGAAGCTTTACCAGTATTTCATATTTACCGTATTGGCACATTTCCCTAACCATATGCATATCAAGTGAATTGCCAATATTAAAACTGATACAGGTAACTTAATCCCCCATTGCAATCTCAGTCTGTATATGATGAAACTAGACCAAGATGAATCAAAAATCTTTCTTGAACCCTTTTACATTGCTGGTGGGATTGAAAATTGGTGCAGCCACTATGGAAAACACTATAGATGGTCCTCAAAAAATTAAAACTATAGCTACCATATGCCTCAGCAATTCCATTTCTGAGTATTTATCCAAAGAAATGCAAAACACTAATTTGAAAAAGATATATGCATCCCTATGTTCATTCAGCATTATTTACAATAGCCAAGATGTGGAAGCAACCTTAATGTCCATCAATAGACAATTGGATAAAGGTGTGGTACATATGTACAATGGAATATTATCGTTGATGACAACATGGATGGACCTAGAGGGTATTATGTTAAGTGGAATAAGTCAAATATGAATATCATATGATTTCATTTATATGTGGAATGTAAAGAACAAAACAAATGAATAAAGAAAACATAAACAGACTAATAGACACAGAACAAACTGATGATTACCAGATGGGAAGGGGGTTGAAGGCTGGGTAAAAAAGGTGAAAGGATTAAGAAATACAAATTGGTAGTTACAAAATAGTCATGGGGATGTAAATTACAGCATAGGAAATAATAGTCAATAATATTGTAATAACTATGTATGGTGCCAGGTGGGTACTAGGCTTACTGCAGGGGGTGGGGGGTCGGGGGGGTCACTTCATAAATTATATAAATGTCTAACCACTATGCTGTACATCTGAAACTAATAAAATAATACTGAATATCAACTGTAATTGAAAAACATATATATACCATGTTTTTAAAAGAGAAAAAAAAGGTTTTTTAAAAAACAAATACAGTTTACCATCATTTAAAAAATTATAGTTCTTAAAAAAAGAAATTTATTACATCTTCAAAATAATAAAACAGGGGAAGCCGGGATGGCTCAGTGGGTTAAGTGCTCTCTTTGCAGCCCTGGCTTCTGAGGATCAAGTCTCGGTCCTGGCCCCAGTACCGGCCCCTGTGAATCCATATGCTGAACTGGGGTGTGCTTCTCATGTGGCTTGCAGGGGCGTGCCTCCCATGCAGGAGGCCCCCAGCCCAGTTCCCACCCCGTGTGGCCCCTGCCCATCTGTGTGGGACAAAACCATGTCAAAAAATGATGATGTACAACTATGGAGACTGCTCTGGGCCCTCCCCCTTCTTTCTGTCTCTTTCTCTCTGTCAAAAATAAAATAAATCTTAAAATAATAATAATAAAATAATGGAGTATTTAAAGAGGAAGGACTCAAAGAATAATACTTGCAGTTAGCTTATATCTCTCTCATCACCATTTCTCAAGTGGAGTCATAAAACTTTCCCAGAAACTGCAATAAATTTGTGCTAATAATTATAATGATTTAATACTTAATTATTATATATTATTATAATAATTTAATAATTATATAACTTTAGAATTGCATTCTAAACAACAAATATGTTTCATATTCAATGTTTATTAGTTATATTACGTTGGTTTATATTTAATATTTGGGTCAATTTTGAAAATGTTATCTATAAATTTATGTTTGAATGTATGTTTTTATTTAAATTTTTATAAATTTGCTGCTCTTTGACATATTTTTATATATTTGCAATATGGTGAATATTTAGATTTACAGACCTTTTATATTATGAATTTTAAACATATGAATTAAGAAAATATCTAAGTGGATATCTCTGCCTTTATAATATACAAAATGAATACCAAAAACTTTATTGTCATTTTGAATTTTTATACTTTGAGGAGTTGGTTAATAAAAGTGTGAACCCATTACATTAGGAAGATTTTTAAATACTGGGTATTTTAACTTTATTTCAGTTTTTGAATGTTTCAAGTTTTAATGTTTTATAATAAAAGCAATATATTAATAGTAGTTCATTTGGAAAATTTATAAATAGGTACATATGTTGAAGGTGAGTATTTAGTAAGTTTGTACCAATGAAGAGTACAATTAAAAAAAAAACTTTGAGACTGTTTACTGTAAAAAAACAAAAACCCACAAAAAAACTATAATAGACATGTTTATGTTGTCAGAGGATTTTCTTTTTTTTTAAAGAAAAGCTAGGATTCCACAAACAAATGCAATCAAAACTATCTAAAGATCTGAAAAACATTTTTTTGGAAGAGTTCTGGGGTACCTAAACTTATCTCTATGCTTTCTCCTGCCTAAAGTTGACCCCGTACCCCTTCTCCCCAGAATACTAGCTAAAGGGTGTCACAAAATTCATGGAAGAAGTAATTTTGTACGAAAATTGCAAATCTTGTGTGAATTTTGGGACAGC
Source organism: Craseonycteris thonglongyai (assembly GCA_004027555.1). Taxonomy (NCBI): domain Eukaryota; kingdom Metazoa; phylum Chordata; class Mammalia; order Chiroptera; family Craseonycteridae; genus Craseonycteris; species Craseonycteris thonglongyai. The sequence continues at coordinate 5,402 of PVKE010045514.1, read as the reverse complement.
CTTAGATCCAAGGGAAGTCATTTGACTGCTTTCTTTTTTCATAGTATCACATTGCATATTTATTCAGGTCATTACTGGAAGGGGAAAATGAGAAAATATTTCTTGGCTTTTGTTCAGGAGATGCTTCACTATGTGTGTCTAAATAACCTTCCCTGAATCTCTGGTCAGTGAGCTCATTTGGCTGTAGGCTTCCCTGTCAGACGGTGCATGAAATAAAACTATCAAAAAACAGATAGAGCCAGTCCAAACACTCATTGCTCTGTGTTGCCTTAAACAAAGAAACAGGGAGAGTCTTTATTCCTAAAGACTATAAGATTATTATGCTTTGGGGAATATCCACTTGCAGATGGAAAAGGGGTTGATTGCTGGCATCAGGTATGAATGATTTTAAAGCCTCAGGTGCCAAGAATTTATCACATACATGAAGTCCAGCACCAACTTACCCACATTAATATTTGTAACTTGAAAGAGACACAATCACTACAGGAAAAAAGAGTATTTCAGTTACATTGGCAGCCTGGATGTTGTACTAAATCCCATCCCGTTGGGCATCAGTCCTTGAGCAAACATGAGAATGGTGGTCTTGACTGTTGTTCTAAAAGTATGCCTTTATATGTTGATTCACAAATATTGTCTCCATACTTTCTGTGGAAGCCTTCCTCATAGAGCACTCACTTAGACCACATGTAAATTTGGATAATGATTGCTTGAGTGTTGACAGAGAATTTGGCACAGTGCTTTGCAAAACCAATAGAACTGTAGTAGAGACTGCTTTTATCCTTAGCATGCATCCAATCTAGACATGAGAAGGAACATGCCTTCCAAGAAAGCTTTTCTGAAACATTGCTGGGGAGAAATGCAGTTGAAGGGAAATCTGACATGTGACTGGAATATATTAGGTAACTTACTCAACTTCATAATGGAAAGCAGTTGTCATTTGGTTGAAGTAGAAGACCAAAGAAGAAGTTGCTTTGTTCCACTACGTGAATCCTTTAAAATTACAATCACCTATATCTATAAAAAGCAAACAAAACACAAATAACAAAAACAACAACAAAGACCATATGTTGTTAGGCCTTTTAATTTTGACTTAATTTCTTGTTTTAAATTTAAGAGTCTTTGAAGAATGGTGAGAGGAAAAAGAAGAGATTAATAGGAAAAAATTAATATACATAAGAAAGCAAGCAATTAACTAAGATATTTTAAAGTATGTAGTGAACTTGATTCATAAATGTTTTACTGACTGTCCATTGCTAATGATTTTCTTAAAATTGTAGCTCATGTTCAAATGAAGGTAGTATCTAGACTCAAATAATGTTTGATAAATTAAATTGACCATAGATGAACCTCAATTTTTCTGGGGTTATTATAAGTCTTGCTCTTATGTATCTTTCTATCCAGAAGGTAAAATAAACATGAATATATATAACTATTGTTTCAGAAATATGGACACTTTATCAGGGCATTTGTATTAGCCTTATCATCTTTTTGATATTCTGTATTTTTGATGCGTAGACAATTTAGAGCATCCTTCTCCACCCATGGCCTATGGGCTGCATGCAGCCCAGGACAGCTTTGAATGGGGTCCTAACACAAATTTCTAAACTTCCTTAAAACATTATGAGATTTTTTTGAGTCAGTATATTGTATGTGCGGCCCAAAACAGTCCTTCTTTTTCCAGTGTGGCCCAGGGAAGCCAAAAGATTGGACACCCCCCAATGTATAGGTAGTTGATTGACGCAAACTGTGAGCATCCTGTGTTCTTCCCTTCTTCCACTTCTGTTCCCTCCGCTCTTTCCATTGAGTCCCTTTCCTCAACAGAATGTCCTCTGCCCTGAGCCATTCAGTGGACATGGTCGATGTGGACACTAAGGGAGAAGCAGTTGGCCCTAACATTTGTTCCCTTCCTCCTGCTGTTTTCACAGTTCCTAAATCTGATTCGAAAGAAAAGAAAATAGTTATGTTTTAGATCAGGGGTCCCCAACCCCTCATCCAGGGACCACACCACAGGAGGTGAACGATGGGCAAATGAGCAAAGCTTCCTTTGTATTTACAGCTGCTCCCCATCAATTACATCACTGCCAGAGCTTCACCTCCAGTCAGCTCAGGAGCTCAAACCCTATTGTGAACTGCACATGCACATCTCCTTACCCTCTGTCCTCTGCCCCCCACCCTCACCCCCTGCCCAAGCCCTGGAAAGCTTGTCTTTCATGAAATCAGTCTGTGGTGCCAGAAAGGTTGAGGACCACTGTTTTAGATCATAGAAATTAAGCATGATGTAAGGCAGCATAGTGTAAAGACATATGAGTAGTCACAACTAATTCTATTATTTTAAGGCTATTTAATGGAGCTTTGAAATACATGCAGCAATGTTTCAGTTTTCAAAATTAATTTATTAAAAAGGGAGGTTTTTATAATATACCTATATTCTCAAAAGAATTTTTATTATTTAGCTCTGCAAATGTACATGGTTCCCCATAGGTATTAACTGAACAATGTATAGTTAATTTTCTCAAGTTACACTTGAATAGTTCTCTAGTTATTTCAGTATTACTATGAAGAACTTAGTAAAATAATTTCATTGTTTTTGTTCATTGTTGGAATTATCATTTTTAAATGGACCATCTCTGTATACCAAATTAATGTTTCAGCCTTTTCTGTAGTCTCACATACTCTTTTCATCTTTCTCTTTAGCTATCTTTCTAAATAGTTATTTAAAAAGGTGTTCTTTAATCAAAGCATGGAGCAGATTGTCAATTAAAACAAACAAAAAAAACCCCCAAATAATATCCTGTAAGTCAGGGCTGTCCAACCTTTGAGCTCCCCTGGGCCACATTGGAAGAAGAATTGTCTTGGGCCACACCTGAAATACATTAATACTAACAATACCTGATGAGCTCAAAAAAATCGCAAAAATATCTTATAATGTTTTAATAAAGTTTACAAATTTGTGCTGGGCCACATTCAAAGCTTTCCTGCGCCCCATGTGGCCCTCGGGCCATGAGTTGGACAAGCTTGCCCTTAGCTTGCTTTGGATTGCATTTTCCTTCCCTGCTTAAAAAGTCATCTCATTACTCAATGTCTTCGATTCTAATGCACATTCTTTTTCACATTTAAACATATCCAAAGTACAAATATTTTCTATACTCAGTGCCATGTCTTAATATATTTGACTGCATATTTTTTTTATTGGTGGGTGGTACACACAATAGTGTATATTATAATTGATACATCTTAAATCCAGTGAAATGTGATGACACACTTTTATTAAGCATTGTTTTCTGGGCATTCTGTACTACAATAGGTACTATAGAAATGCAACAGCCCTGACACTAGCTTTCCTGATAAGTCCTATGGAGCACTAGGGTCTCTTGTGAGGAGAAGAGCAGCAACTCTATCCTTTTGTTCTTTCTGTCTTTTTACATAGATGGGACTTCTCACTAGGATTTCCTTAGAAGAGAGTCTGTGTTGCTAAATGAAACAAAAAAGAATTTGAAAACCAGTGACCAAGAAGATTGACTACCCACAGCAACATAAATATAGTGGCTCCTTTTTCTTTTTTTATTGTTAAATGTATTAGGGTTACATGGGTCAGTAAAAATTATATAGGTTCAAGGTGTACAGCTCTTTCCATCACCATGTATTCAGCTCCCCCTCCCTCCTCTCCCAGCCCCCTCCCTGCTTATCCTCAGGTAACCTCTAAACTATTGATTGTGTCCCTGAGGTTTTTTTCCCCTTTGTTGCTTTTTATAGTCCACATATGAATGAAGTCATGTGGTTCTTAGCTTTTTCTGTCTGGCTTATTTCACTTAGCATGATGATCTCAAGTTCCAATCATGTTGTTGCAAATGGCAGAATTTCATCTTATCATTGAGGAATATTCTATTGTATATATATGTACCACAGCTTTTTTAGCCAGTCATTTATCAAGGGGCACTTTGGTCATTTCCATGTCTTGGCCACCATGAACAGTGCTGCAATGAACATTGGGGTATAAGTTTTTACAGACTAAGGTTTTCAAGTTGTTTGGGTAGATACCCAGAAGGGGGATTGCTGGATCACAGGGTAGCTCCATTCTCAAGTTTCTGAGGAATCTCCATACTGTCTTCCAAAGAAGTAGTACCAACTTGCATTATAGTGTCTCCTTCTTGAGCTCCACTGTATAGTGAGCCCAGAACTAGATACTGTACATGTGGGGCAGGAGATTTCCTCAAGGTACTAATTTGTGTTGTGTTGTCTGTTTGTCTATAATTTACCACTCCTCACTCATTTCTAGCCTGCAGTCAGGTTTGTGGTCTTTACCCACAAGAGGTTTGTGGCAGGGCCAGAAACAGGAGTGACTCTTAGTTTCTTGTAAATGTCTCAACTCCTTAAAGATGATGCTGGCTATCTTCCACCCCATCCATGCCCCCAAGGTTGGTAAGAGGTCTAGGTCTGAGTCCAGCATTGTCTTCCCCTCAGGAGATGGCTTGACTTCAGATATACATAGGAAGGTGAACCCCAGGCACAATATTCCTATTCTCTGTAGTAATTTGACAAAGATTCTGTCCTTGACCAAACTCTATTCAAAGCCCTTTGAGTCCTTTGCTTAACTGGCCCCAAATGGGGGCTTCTGTCTCTGTACTTGTAGATTCCAGTTTCAGTGAGTATCCTGCTAAGTCATTTCAGCTAGAATCCTGCATTTTGGGATCTGATCACCCTCAATATCAGACCCATTTCCTTATCCCCCTGTAATACCTAATCACTCTGGCTGGTCTTCAGTAAAAATCTTGTTAGGTCAGTTCAGCAAAATTACCCTTCTGTCTTAGCAATTTCCCACCCACCAACCTCTTCTATTCTAATCCTTTGCTATAAATCCCCACTTTGCTTTGTTATATTTGGAGTTAAACTCAATCTCTTTTCCTCACTGCAAAACCCCATTGTAGTAGTTCCAACACCTGTCACAACAATCCTGAATAAAATTAGCCTTACTCTTTTAACAAGTGTCAGAATATTTTGTTTATTTTGACAGTCTGTGCCCTGGGAGCACCAAGACAGAGCAGAGCCACCAGAGACCTGCCAGGATAGTGAATGTCCCCTGGGCACCCAGGGTGGGCAGATGTCTAGAGGAGTCAGTGATGCTTTGACAGGTAGAGGATGAGAAAAAGAGAGGAGAGAGCTCTAGGGCTGGCTGTGCTTGAATTTCAGATCAGCCAGTAGGTGGAGACTTAGACGTGATTTAAGTTGATTTAAAATATATATGTATACATTTCCTGAACATCAAAACTTAGGCTTGCAAATATATTTCATGACACATATTTTGCCCATTCAACTTCACAACATCCTGAAGGGTTAGTGCTATACCTGTTTGACCATTGAGGTCTTGGAGGCTCAGAAAGAGAAGGCATTTAACCAACTTTTCA
>PVKE010045513.1:0-12592 GCA_004027555.1 Craseonycteris thonglongyai | reverse complement strand
AAAAAAAAAAAAAAAAAAAAAAATACTAATCTTATCATGGGGGCTTTACCCATGTGAGTGAACTAAATCTAATTATCTACAAAAGGCCCAACATCCAAATACTATTACACTGGGGGATTAGGGCTTTAACATGAGAATTTTTAGAGGACATATACATTCAGTCCCTAACAAAGTTGAAATTCATTACTTAATATTAGATGTTTTCTCTTTTTCTAAATTATTTGTTACTAAAATATGAGAAAGTATCAATATAACAAGAAAATAAAGGTTAGAAAATTATGGAGACTTTGGATTTCAGAGAAAATGGAATGTATCCCAAGTTTAAAGATGCTATAAAGAGATAATGAGGTTAGTGGACTCCAATACTACGCTCAACAACACTCAACATGGCGGGAAACCATGTTGACCAAAGGGTTTTGAGAGGAACTTCAGCCAATAGCAAAAAGAAACAGGGTTTATAAATATGTTGTTTTTTATTTTCTTTAATGTATTCTTTAATTAGCCCTGGAAAGAGTAACACATTAAATCCAATAGAAAAAAAAAAAAAGGAAAAGTGATATAAATTCACAAGTAATCACGTAAGTGTGACTTAAAGATATTCTATAAACTCAAAGTCATTCTATAGAAAAAATTGTCAGAATTCAGGGTACCCATGAATGTTTACCTTTAGCTATATAACATACAGAAATTTACATGCAAGTCTATATGAAAATATACACAAGAATTTTCATCCTGATAGTGCTTGTGAAAGAAAAGTATTATCTGGCTGCTATAATTAGAAGAATAGGAGAATCAAAATTGTTACAGAAATATGTTAGAACACTATTGCAATATTCAGAGTCAAGAAAAGCAATTTACACATGTAAACACATCTCAAAATATAATACTTCCAGTGAAAATAATTATAAAAACAATAAATCATAATTTATATAGAATAAAAGGTGCAGATACAACATAGTTTATATTTTACAAGGACTCTAAATAAATATATAGTAAGTAGATTGCAAGAATGTCCATTTAGGGGAAGCCGGGATGGCTCAGGGGTTGAGCATTCGCTTTGAAGCCCCAGGGACCGGAGATTGAGTCCCAGTCCAGGCCCATGTGGATCCCTATGCTGAGCTGGGGTGTGCTTCCCATGCAGGAGACCACCAGTTTGGTACTTGCTCCCCAGTTTGGCCCTTGGCTCAAGGGGAAATGCCTTCCATGCAGGGGGCCCCAGCCTGGTTTCTGCCCTGCATGTCCCCCCACCCACCTGTGTGGAATAAAACCATGTTGAGAACTGATGATGTGCAGCTGTGGAGACTGCTCTGGGCCCTCCCCCTTCTCTCTGTCTCTCTCTGTCTCTGTCAAAAACAATAAAATAAATGTTTGAAAAAAAAATGTACATTTATTATATTAAAATAAGTGTTTGGAGTGGGTGGAGAAGTGGAAAATTGTTTTTTAAGAATAATATAACCAAGATACTGAAAGTGACATAATTAGGATTTCCTCAGTGATTTGTTCTTCATTATTAGTAATTTTGAGATGAAATAAAAAAGGAGAGAACCCTTGAATATCAGAATATATTTTAATTACCTCAATTTAGTCCCATGTTATTACAATAACATGAAACAAAAAAAAAACTGCAAAAATTAGTAGTTTACAGCAAAGAGAGTTAATTTTTCTCAATCACAAGTTTGCAATTTGAATAAGGTGCCCTATGTCAAATTATATATCAACACATTTTGGGTTCAAGTTTCAGGTTGGGTTCCATTTAGCCCACATGTTTCAAATGCCTTTTGGATCAGCAATTCCCCTGGGACATGTTCATACCATGATATATCAGTGAAGTACAAGAGTTAAAGCTAAACCATACAAATATTAATGATATGTAGAGATATATCTTTTAATTCTAGGCAATTAAAATACCCTATGCCAGAAGAAGAGTGAACAATTGGGTGGTAAATATCCAATGTACCAGTGCAAAATGTACTCATGCTGTAGCAATTCCCAAATTCTCATCCAATCACAAAGTCAGACATAAAGGCTAGAATCTTATGATCTAAATTTTATGGGCATTCTATGTTTTTGATTCAAGTCAATTTCATGTGCCACAAGTCTTTTTGATCTATACCTTTTAATCTAAACTTATTTGCTGAAGTTTTAAATATATTATTGGGTTCCTGTAAACCACACACTTAATTTTTATAGGAATGCTTTGGTCCAATGCAAAGGATCTACAAGGTACTACCTTAATTGTTACAAAGGTAGTGCCAGCCACAACTTCAATAGGTCATGTCTTGAGGTTTTGTCATAATAGTAACACTCAGGATTTGATCTTTGTTCTGAGGCTGTGTTTTAATAGCACCAGTTTCATTTTACAAAGGAAAAAGTTTACATAAATTTCTCTTTAAAAGTCTGAAAATCTGCTAGTTCTATTCCTGCTATTAGAGGAAACAATTTTATAAAACTTTTGACTTTGCATATAATGTTGTTCTAGTTTTCCAGTCTAGGATATCTATTTTGTTGCCATTTGCCACTTGACCACTAAGCTTATGGCCCATACACTTGTTTATGTTTATGGTTGCTCCTTAATGTCACCAATTCCAATATATGAGGGGGAACTCAAAAAATACCAGAATTCTCTTTCTTTGATAGGAGAGAAATTGTGTACTCAGAATTTGTTCCTCCAGGTAAAATGCTCAACTGAAGTTTTTATCTGGAAGTGTGCATCATGATTTGTGGAATACATTTCAAGTTGTGGCACAGATGACTGGTTCTTACACTATGACAATGTACCTGCCCACAGTATGCTGAGTGTTCAGCAGTTTGTGACCAAAAATGGCATCCGCCCTCCCTATTCAGCTGATCTTGCCCTGAGCAACTTTTGGTTTGTTTGTCACCCTGGATGAAAAAAAAATCCTCAAAGGAAAACATTTTGCTGATGTGGAAGAGGTGAAACAAAAATGGCAGAAGCACTAAAAGATGTCAAAATTGATAAGTACAAAAACTGTTTTGTTTTTTTTTTATTGATTTTGACAGACAGAAAGAGACAGAGAGAAGGGGGAGGGACCAGAGTAGTCTCCATAGTTGTACATCATCAGTTTTTGACATGGTGTCGTTCCACACAGGTGGGTAGGGGCTGAAAAGAGCAGGAACGGAGGTGGGGGTCTCCCACATGGGAGGCATGCCCCCTCAGGCCAGGGGCTGAAATGGGAGGTGAGAATTGAACTGCGAGATTCCTGCATGGGAAGTGCACCCCAGTTCAGCATATGACTCTGAATGAGCCAGCGATGGGATTTGATCCTCTGTCCCCAGGGCTGCAAAGCAAGAGGTTTAATCCACTGAGCTATCCCAGCTCCCCAAGAAAACTGTTTTGAGCAGTCAAAAAAGTGTCTCAACAGGTGTTCTGGTTGCATCAAACAGAGAGTACTCTGAAGTTTAAACATGTAAGCACAAATACAAAATTTTTTATAACTAAATTTCACGTTTTTGGGGGTTCCCCTAAAAAAAGAAGAATTTTTAAAAATTATAAATAGGGTAGCTCTAGCTGCCTAAAAAGATTACCAAAATTTGTTAAAAATAAATGTCAATTTTAAAACTAGAAACTTGTTGCATCTTGGCGTTCACTTCAATGACTAAGTCTATTGCTTTCTGTATAAGCTTTATCACAGAAGTATTCTAAATTTAGATATGATTGCATGACCTTAAAATATCAATCAGGGGGCCAAATAAACACATGAAAGATGTTCATCACTAATCATTAGGGAAATGTAAATCAAAATTACAATAAAATACTACTTCATAACTATTAGTATGGCTACTGTCTAAAACCAAAAAATAATAAGTATTGGTCAGTATGTGAAAATATTGGAGCCCTTGTGTTTTGATGACAAGATTGTAATATGGTGCAGCCACTGGAGAAGGCAGTGTGCCAGTTTCTCAAAAAGTTAAATATAGAGTTATCACATGGTCCACCAATTCCACTTCTGAGTATGTACCTAAAAAGAAATGAAAACAGGGACTTAAACAAATATTCGTACAGCAATAGTCATAACATAATTATTTTAAAGCATAAAAACAGCCCAAACGAGTATTGACAGATGAATAAGCAAACAACATGTGGTATATACTTATATTTTTATTTAGAATTAAAAAGGAATGAAATTCTGATATATGTAACAACATGAAGAAAGCTTGAAGACATTATGCTAAGTGAAATAGGCCAGACACAATAGGACAAATATTGTATGATTCCATTTACATGAGTTTCCTAAAGTAGTCAAATTCATTGGGACAGAAAGTAGGAAGGGGCTCTTCATGGGCTGGGTTGGGGCAGGCCATAGGAATAGGGAACTTTTGTTTATTGGCTACAAAATTTCAGTTTGAGATGCTGAAATGGGTCTAGAAATGGATAGCAGTGACAGCCACACACAAGATGAACGCATTTGATGCCACTGAACTGTTACACTTGAACTGATTTAAATATTAGGTTTTGTGAATGTTTGACTACAATAAATATTTTAACTATCAGGAGGCCTGGAACAGTATGGCTAAAGGACCGGCAATGTGGACCAGTATAGGTGAAACTGAGATTTGATGAAAGAACACCTTCCTGAGGAGAGAGTAGAAAACATCTGTTAAGCTATGAAAGAGAAATAGAAATATTATATTCTGAATAGTGTGTCACTAAAGTGATTCCTAAATTCAACTCCCACGGACTTGTATTTGAGTTTAGAAGAGAGGGGGTACTTCAATCCCGGTTATCCTTGGGAGCTTTTTGAGACCACTTCCTAATAGGAAATGCTTAAGAGAGCTGAAGGATCTGAAGGAACCTATAATTCTCACGGTTCTGCAGTTGGGATTGAAACTTTTCATTATTATTATGATGCTTAAGCCTAGTGTGGTCTGAAGATATACTGGTTACACAAGCTCTTCACATTCCAACTTGTGTAATAGTTGTCATCAGTATACAATGTCTTCACATTCCAAATGTGAAAGGATAAACAAGAATGGTAATGTACCTTCCAGAAATTGTTGAAAACTGTACAATTACCTGTTCCATTCTCTTGTGACACCAGTAATTTCCACCAGGAACCAAGAAATAGGTTCCTCTCTTTAGCCATAAATTTGGCAGGTAGTTATAATTGTAATGTTTTAGCAGAGAGAACATAAAATGTTTCTCTCTAAATTACAAGTGCTTTTAAGCCGATTGCTTGAGGCAAATGCACTCCTTGCATCAACAAGTCAGTGAAAGTTGATTGATAGAGGAGAAAAGCTGAGAGATTCTCAGTGATTTAAAACCACAAACACCTGTATTAAAGGGTGAGCACTAAGAATTGTGAGAAGTAATGAAGCAACAACAAATCTTATGTTCACTACTGAGTTCTTGACAACATAATTGTATCTTACTTGCTGATATTTTAACCACAGTACTGGGAACACCCAGTTAAGACGAAAAAAAAAAAAGAATCATGAAGACATTCATACATGTCCATGTCTTTCACCTATAATGGTGTAGAGAGAGAAATGTATGGGATAGCCAGTGTTTTTTTTTATTTTTAGAGAAATTATACTGTGGATTCATACCAAGCCCAACTCATAGTTACATCTTGTTTTTTAAAGAAAGGTGTAGTAGCCATTGAAAATGTGTAGTAGCTAATATACATTTTTACTTGAGTATTATTTCAAAATTATTTACTTTGATACAATTTTTATTAGTATTGTTTTTTAAATAATGACATGAAATTTAAGCTGGCAAAGAGATGGCACAAAATGTAATAGAAATTATGTATTCTTTAGATATCTTTGGGCAATAAGTAGGTTGTTGTTAGCCACAAATATATGTATTTTTACTGTAAAAATATATTAATACAATGTGATGAATATCAATTGCTCATGGTCAATAGATTTCACACGCGTCCAACAATATTCTTTCAAACAACCTCTCGGGTTCTCTTGAACTCGTAGAAAAATGAACCAAAGAAGACACTTTAAATTTAAAACACTAAAAATAGTTTATAGAGGATGCCAGGATAGCTCAGCGGTTGAGTACTTACCTTGCAATCGTGACGTCTGGAGTTCGATTTCCAGCCCCGGCCCACGCAACTCCATATGCTGTACTGCTGTGCACCTGGTAACTGCTGGATGGCTTGGTGGCGGAGGTTCTAACTTCCCATATGGGAGGCCCCTGGTTCTTTTCCCACCCCACATGGCCCCATATCCACCACCTGTGTGAAATGAAACCATATCACCTCTATTGATGTATGACTATAGAGACAGCTCTGGGCCCTCCTGTCTTTCTCTCACCTTCTCTCCAAAAAATAAGTAAAAACTAATTTTAAAAAAAACGTTTATAATATTTGCTGATAACTGCAGCTGTACTCAAAATCTGTTAAGGTTCTGCAGACACTTGAAAACTAAGCTTACATCATCATGAATAAGTCCCTGGTAACAAATCTACATTAATAGATTTTCTAATGGAATTCTTCCTCCAGTAAATAATAATAATAATAATAATGATGATGATGATGAAATGGAATAAGTTCCTATTTGCATTCCAATAACTAACATTAAATTTCCAAACAAATTGATACAATTTATTAAGACAGCATGAAACTCCTACAACTAGAATCAATGACATTTTATAAAACCTTTTCTTTTTACAATTTATAAATATTTTGACTTTTAATACTCCCTTAAGAATGCTCTATTAAAATGTTAACAAAATAATATATTTATCATAGCAAGGCACAGTACCATTTTAGGTAAAACCCAGGTCAGCTTCAGTGTGTAAGTTAAATACTGTTTTCTTATATAATAATATAAACTTATCAATTATATGATGGATGTTACATTGTAGCTTTTTACTGTTTCTAAATACTGTAGTTTGCTATAGAAAAATAATCTTAGCTATAGCTTAATTTTTTACTTACGTGTACAATTTGATAGACATCAAGACTTGTTCTAATTAAAGGTGAACTTTTGTTACCTCTGCTGTTTTTAATTAAACCCAGATTCACTAACTATGAGTGCATTTATTATTTCTTAAAATAAATTAAAATGTGTTGAGGGAAAGTATTTAAGAAAAAACTAGAAAATGTTAATAAAAAATAAATGATATCATGTTTGGCTTATACTGATTAACTCCTTTTATATAAAAACTTTGAAACAAATGGGGCAAAATTAATATATTTTTAAATACTTTAATGTTGTCTTTAAAAATCTTGAGATTTCTGTAATATCATCTGGACCCAGAAATTGTAATCCAAAATAAATTTATATTTGGGCACAAATGTTTTTTAAAGGATTTTCATTATATGGTCCCATGGTTGATATTCATTCTCTTCCTATTACCTGATACAACATACTTTGAACCTGAGATGCTATGCCTCATCCAAATTCAAAACCAACTAGTCACAGGTGTGAACCATCTGAGTTGTTGAAAACAGAGCCATGAGGATTGTGGTAGATAAAAAATATGTTCACCTTACATTGAAGCTAGACAGTTTATACGCTTGATACGTTTTTACTAGTAACCTTTGAAATGTTAGACAGGTGGCTAGATATCATTTTGGTCTGTCACACAGATGTGTATCTATGCCTAATCATAAAATTCTAAAGGTTACTAAAGGGCTAAGAGGTGTGACCAGGAGTAAAGCTTGGTATGACACCATAGTATACTTTAATTATGAGATTGACACAATATATAGAGAGGCACATTAAAGATAGCATTTCCTTCTCTCCAAAGAGATACTTAAATGTTTCCATCTCTTTTGGATTGGGTGAGGTACAACTCTGTGCTAGATTGTTTTCAGGTGGTATGGAGTTTTAGTGAAATGACAGGTGTCAGGGTGAAATTTAGAAGCCAATTGTTCCCTTGCTAGAAAAATAAAATAATTAAAAATATAAAATACTGAATATTTTTTAAATACATTATATCATTATTCCAAGTAACATAGTTTCAAATAAAATTTAGTATCAAGGACAGTTAAATTTTCTCTTGAAAATTATCATTTGTTTTTAAAATAAAATTACTTATAGGACGTAAAATCTAACATTTGGAATGCTAAAGTTATTATACTAACATTACAAGCGAAATACATAATTTTGAATTTGAATCCCTTTAGAATTCCACTAAAAACAATTTATGGAATGCAATTTATTAAATTCATACTGTAAAAGAGTTATTTTTATTAGTACACATGAATTATTGGTGGCTTGCCTCTGAAATTATTTTGAAGTATTATATAAATATTAAAAGCTTGTATTGAGGCAAATATGAATACACGAAGTCTTATTTGAAATAAATATTTAGTAATTAGCATAGGGTGAAGAGATCAATTCTGAAATTATAGGTTGGGTACCAGAAAATTAAAATGGATAAAAGTAATATTTATTTATATGAGAACTTTTTAAAAACATATGTGAAATAGAGACAAATTTGCTAATATCCAGCACATAAATATGAAGCACTGAGATATTCATAAATATATTAGGTGTGAAGATGTTATACATTTTAATATTTTTAGGAATTATTCACAAGTTTTAAAGGACAGCTCTTTGTTGCTCTTCTTTCAAATATTCCATAAAATATATAGCAGGATTTTAGAAATGTAATACTAGTTAGAGTCCAGTTTGATATTACATAGTTTGTTGGTTTGTTTCTCTTATAAACATAAGATCTTTGAATTGTATGTAGAATTTGGCCAACTTTGTACTAAAGCGATATTGAACAACCTACTAAAATGATATAAAGATTTTTCAAGAGGTGACCTTTAAGCTAACATTCAATCTTAGCAGTCAGTGAAGAAAATGCTTTCCACATGGCTTCCAACATGCCACAATTTGATCATCTGCTTTGAAGCTCATTCACAATGGCAGAGAGGGAAGACACCAAGGGCAGAATGAGTCTAGGTTCACATCTGCAGGTAGCTTTGTGACTTCAGAAGATATTCATACTCTGCAATTATAATCAACAAGATTCTGGATCTGCAGTTCAGACTTTATAATAGCTTAGGTACTGCATAATATTTCTATTTTCAAATCAGTTTCAATCAAATTTTAGAACATAGATATGCTACCATGCAATGTTTAACATAAAACACTGGAACATTTGCAATGCTTATTGGTATAATGATGTTTTTCTGCATATTTACTTAATTTCTTAGTTTTCATATTGAATGTAAATGCTTAGTACTCTAGCTATCTTTCACACAGGGACAAAAAACTTAAAAAGACAACCTCACCAAACTTCAGTTTCCAAAAATCTAAGAAATGAGATGTATCAGGGCTATTTGGAAAGTACCCCATCATGTAACCATTGTCATAATATTAACAATGGCTGGATATTTTCTGGACAGCCCTTGTATATAAGTATTAAACAAGGTAATGCTTGTAAAATGTTTGTCACATGGATGTGCTTAATAAATGTAAGATATTAAATAATATTTAATTTTATATATATTTTAATCTGGAGCTCCACCTTCATTTCATAATAATAAAAGTTGGAGTAGACAACATATTTAAGTGGTTCAAAATTAAAGACTAACAAAGAATATATATTAGAAATTTTTTCATTCTTTCTTTTTCTCAACCAATTGGTTCCCTATGAGGAGATAGCTCATGATCAATTTCTTCTGTATCATTCCAATATTTTGCATCTGTGCAGGAAAACATAAAAGTATTATTTACTTTTATACATGTTGCCATAGAGTTAGCTTAACACTGTGTACAGTGTTCTATGCCTTGCTTATTATTAGACTGCTTAAATCCATAAATTATCTCTCTCCTCACCTAACCTCTTTTTAACTGACTGCTGGTTTATATGATAGTGCTAACTCACTATGTCTGGGTTAAAATAAACTCCTATTTTGTCCCCATTCTTCCATTTAATAATGGAAGTATAATTGTTCTCCTAAAATTTTTCACAATCTTCCTTCTCCTTCTTTGGAATATAAACATACTCTAAGGAAATTAGTAATCCAAACATTTCATTTATTATATTCAACTAATAGTGAATACTTATTTGCAACAAAATGAGTCTTCTTTGGTTTTATTGATCACTTCCCTGATGTGTAAGGATTTAACAAATGATCAGAAAAAAAAAAAGGCTAATAAACCTTTCAGGACTTCATTACATATGTAAAAAGTACATTAATAGGGGACTGGAACACAGTAATTGTAGGTCTTGGTTCTACTAAATATTTGCCACCTCAGTCATTTCATTCTTTTTTCTTGCTCTGTGTATCCATGACATTATCTCTATAATAGAGAGTTGAGTCAAGTGGTTTCCAAGTTCTTCAGCACTAATACGATGGGTCTAATTTATGTCTCCAAAGGCCTTATGGCTATCATTTCATTACACAAATGTAAACAAAAACATGTAGGTTTTAATTATTCCTACATTTTATGAAGAATGAGGTTTCTACTTTGAGATGAAATTTCAGTATTCCCAATTTTTACTGTAGGCAATGTTGTTTTTTTTAAAAAAGCTTTTAAGCCATTACTGTGTTAGCTTTTTAAAGGGCAAATTCAAAGTAGAATTCAGTTTCTTCTCTTTGAATTGTTTGAAATTAGTATAAAATAGCATATGAAAACAAAAGTCAAACATGAAAAGGAATTATATGAAAATTTAAAAGAAATATAATAAAAATAAAATTCCTGAGGAAATTTAAAATGTCTGGGTCTGGTCTCTGATCCAGCCTCCCAGAGATATCTATAATAGTGGAAACTAAACATGTCCCTTCCAAATTCCATTCACTGGCCATCCCACATCTGCTCTGAGTTTTGACTACCGAAGTTTCACCATACCCACCTACCAGTACTCTGTGGATCAAGGAATGAGTGAAGGTTCTGACAGTCGCTGAATATACCTATTCCAACTTAGAATTTAAAAAATTAATTTTTTTAAAAAATAGGGTTGTTTATGGATCCACTGGATCCATTCTAAAATGGACTTGACCCAAACCTCCATTGATCACCTGATTTCCAAAAGTCCCTACTTAGGCTCTTGGGCCAGAGTAGTATTTCGTGTCTTTAGTAATTAGGGTCACTTCAGAATCAGTGCCCAGTAATTCATGAATAGTTTGTTTATTCCCCTTTTCTAAATTCATGGTCACCTTGAAAAATGACCACATGTTCTTAAAGAAGAAAGATTTATAGTATGTTTTCTTGGCAGTGTAGCGGGGTCTTTTTGAAGGCATACTGGCCTTCTGTATACTCCAGGGGTTTTGAGTCTGAAAACATGATCAAGTAGAGGAACGGTTTAGGAATTATAACTCTTTATTTTGGTAATTCAAGTCAGACTTCTATTCTCATTAACCAAATTTAGATCTCTTTTAAATATATAAATTAAGTACAATTTTTATAGAATGCCATACATTTCAATTCTAGGGGAGCCATGACCAACTAGCCAAGGGCAAAAATTTTTGCAGATACAACTGTTCATTACTGCACTGCCTGTGATGTTCAATAACATTGACCACATTCACCTTTTCTCTGGTGACATAGTGCTAAGCCAGCTGCACATCAGCCACATTGCCTTTAGAGAGTGCAGTTCAATGTAATTCTGAGTGTATTCCTAGCCTGTGAGAATGGACTCAGCAGAGCTCTTCCAGGATTTTAGGGCTCTCCTCAGTGCATTTCTAACAGCTTTGTCATGAAAATGTCTTCTAGTATAGCAGTCCCCAACATTTCTGGCATCAGGAATCGGTTTCATGGAAGACAATTTTTCTACTGATGAGGGTGGTGTGAGAGATGATTTGAGGATGATTCAAGGGTGTTACATTTATTGTGCACTTTATTTCTATCATTATTACACTGTAATATATAATAAAATAATTATACAACTCACCATAACGCAGAATCAGTGGGAGCCCTGAACTCAATTGATTCCTTATGGTCTCTGTGCAGTCAAACCTCTGTGCTAATGTTAATCTATATTTGCAGCCACTCCCCAGCACTAGCGTCACCACCTCTGCTCCACCTCAGATCATCAGGAATTAGATTCTCATAAGGAGCTCAAAATCTAGATCCCTCACATGTGCAATTCACAACAGGTTTTGTGCTCTTATGAGAATCTAATGCCACCACTGATCTGACAGGAGGCGGGGCTCAGGTGCTAATGTCAGCAATGGGAAGCAGCAGTAAATACAGATGAAACTTTGCTCACTTGCTCACCTGCCTCTCACCTCCAACTGGGCAGTCCAGTTCCTAACAGGCCGCAGAGAGGCACCAGTCCATGACTCAGGGATTGGGGACCCCCGCTCTCTAGGCTATTCTAGGGTGTATATTAAGAGGGCAATTGAGCAGGTCTTAGAAGAAAAATCTCTAAGATTTCAATTTTCAAAAGCTTTTGCCTTGCTTCCTCTGTAGGATATCAAAAAAAAGTTCTATAATTGCAAGCATGCTGTGAGTATCATTCCCCTTGCTCGAATTGACACACTAAATCCAGACCATGCTAAATGCACTGAGATCAATATATTCAGATTGATGCAATGTTATATTGCTTATACCCTGATCTGTACATGTTCCTTTAGTTTTTTACAATGTATGTTGTCAAAATCTTGCTTTTAAAAATGTTTATAGTGTGTCCTCATGAGTCATAGTCTAT
>PVKE010045512.1:0-12593 GCA_004027555.1 Craseonycteris thonglongyai | reverse complement strand
GGTTTGGTGTTTACCTGGAGAGGAGGGAGGAGTGGGGAGGGGGGAGGGAGAGTTGTGTGAGGAGGGGGGAGTGGGCACCAGATATATGGTGATGGAGGGGGACCTGATTCTGGGAGCTGGGCACATAATGCAATGCATGGGTGATGTGATGTGGAGTTGTCCATTGGGAAACTGTCTGATTGTTACCAACCAATGTCACCCCATTAAATCTAACTATAAAATATAATAATATTAAAAATAAAGTAAAATAAAATAAAAGAGATGAAGAGGAAACCTAAAAATTAAGAGACCTAAAAGACTTATTAAACCAATCACAAATCCTTATCTGGATTTTCATTCAAATAAACAGATCTTTTAAAATGTATGATGTTTATATGAGATAGTTGGAAATTTAAACAAATGGACATATGATTGTATTAGGGAATAATTTTTAAATGTTTTGAGGGTTTTTAAAAGTTATCTTTTACAGATATATCAGAGTTTCTTAAAGACAAAGACTAAGACTTTTGTAGCTCTCACCTTACTTAACATTGTATTATATATAAGAAATAAATACTACTGACTGAAACCCGAACAGTAGACTCTCAGTTAACCAGAACTCAAGCAACCTGCACAAAGGTTTTGCTGGTTGTTTGAGAGTGCCAGGCACATTTATGTGGCATCTACCAATCCCCATGGGTACCACTTAACTGAGAGTCTACTGTACTTATTATTTTAAATTTATTTATTAAATGTATTGAGGGTGATATCAGTTAGCAAGATTATACTATAGGTTTCAAATGTGCAATTCTTAATACATCATCTATGTGTTGTATTGTGTGCTCACCACCCAGAGTCAGTTCTCCCATCACCATTTATTTGACCTCCCCCTCCTCCACCACCTCCCTCCCCATTACCCTCTGGTAATCACTAATTTTTTTGTCTGTGTCCATGAGTTTCTGTTTCTTTGTATGTTTGTCTTGTTCCTTTGTTGTTTTCAGTTTTATATCCCACATGAATGAGGTCATATGGCTCTTGACTTATTCTGACTAATTTTGCTTAACAGGATGATCTCAAGATCATACATGCAAATGACAGTATTTCATGTTTTCTTATGGTCAAGTAATATTCCATTGTGTATATGCACCATATCTTCTTTATCTAATCATTTATTGAAGGACACTTTGGTTGTTTCCTTGTCTTGGCCACTGTCAATAATGCTGCAATGATCATAGGGGTGCATATATCTTGCGGACAAAAGATTTCATATTTTTGAGGTAGACTTATTTTTTAAACACACTGTTGTCTTTGTTAGAAAAGTTTCTATATCAATACAAATATGTGAATATGAGTGTTAGAACACTTGCAAATAATTTGACAAATATCTGGGGCAAAAGCACTCCAGCAGAAGGAATAGCTAGTGTCAAACACCTCAGGCAGGCTGATACCTAAAACAACCAGGAAATGGCAGAGACTAGTGTGGCAGGACCAGAATGTTGGGGCACCAGACAGAGGGGAAGCACTCCCTTATCACAGGCAAAGGGTCAGATGCTTCCAGTGGAGAAACCCAGGAAAGCACCCATAATAATGAGGTCCACTCTTAACACCCTCAGGGCCAGAGCTAAATTTTGTAGGTGAACTCAACATGCTGCCTCTAATCTCTTGTTCCTCTTTTCCATGCACCCTATCTGCATACCAAGCTTCCAGCCCTGAAGGAGGTGGTCTAGTCATGAGAGGCAATCATGGTGCCTTCCAGGCTGTAGCTAAGGGAGGGTAAGAGTTTTAAACTATGAATAAAGATCAGAATTTTAACTACTACATGGAAGTGGATATTTTATTAATAATTACTGAAATGAGAATAATCTTAGTGCTAAAGTAATCAGAGGACATTTTATTATCTCTGGCTGATTAGAGAAATTCCAGGATCTACCTAAGGATTCACCCAAAGGCCCAGGGAGTAGGTAGCTTACATAGCAGGTTTGCAGGGGCTGTTGTGAGAAAGAGGAAAGATTGTTCTGTGTCATTATACATGGTAGCACTTCGCTGATTTGGTGTAATAGTTTTAAGCCCATAGATCCTCATATTATGAGTTTAAGAGTCAAAGACAGCTGGCATAGATTCCATTGTGATATTAGCCAACCTCACAGTCTTTTTATTTTGCCCGCTTACAATATGCCAGAATATTAGGATAAATCTGAACTTCCTTTACTATATTTTAATTACTATAAATTATATATTAATTTTCTAATTTGTAAGAATTATTTCCTGTAAATTCTTTAGTATTTGCACCCAATTAATGATAATCACTCTCTTCCGAGAGCACAGTGAATGACAGTACTTTATAGCTAAAATAAATGGTTATGGGGCAGATGTGAGTGTCACCAGAGTTAGTCAGGCTGATTCACTTTTTAAAAAGGCACATTAAAGCTGAATCAACTGTCATCTTTTAGTGATGACTGTTGATCTGATGTGATGAGAGAAAGTTCACGCACGTGGATGGGTTGATTCAGCTCCCGGATGGTCTGGAACATCGTTAACTCATACAGACTGATTCTGCCCCTGGTTCAAACTTCTAAGCCTTTGTTCTTGGGGCTTAGAGGACAGCTTTGAAGTTCAGAATAAAGCTCTTCTAACACACCATTACCAAAGAATAACCTTTTGATTATGATCTCATGAAAGTATAATCAATAACTTACATAAGTTAAAACCATGGCAAACAGTGACGGTCCTGTAATTGGACCTTTATGAATTCCATATGTTACAAACTCTGTATTAGCTAGCTAGCTAGCAGTCTTGCATAATACATATATCTCTTCCCCAAACATAGCCATTGAACTTTCTTAAAACGCTATGAAACTTGTCACAGCTACTGTCAGCCTTGAACTCTTCAGGCCCTTAAGCTAGAGTGTGAGTACCTAATGGGCAGGATTTTTTTAAAGCTTAAAAGGATAAATATTTCCCCCCAATCCAATAGACACTCATTTCTGTAAAGCAATTTAATCAAAGCCAGTAACTTTTTACTTAATTGCATGGCTTGTGTGCTTTAAATGTATATCAAGGGAAAACAGGGCTTTTTCAACAAATCATTGCTAAAAACACTGGTGGAAAATATATTCATTTAACAAAGGCATGTTCTCATGTGAAGTTCTCAAATGACTGGAGCCTGGTGAGGAAGCCATTATATAATTATCTACATTATCTAAAATGTATATTTACCTCTCTCTCTCTCTCCCTCTCTCTCTCAGCTAAATTGTATTATTACTAAATTTAAAATGTGGGCGTTTAGTGTAGCTTAATTGGCTTCACTTTGGGAAGAAGGGTAGTAAGCATGCAAGAGAGCATTTGGGAAGAAAAATACCCAAACTAGGCATACAGAAGTTAAAAAACAACAATAAAAAAACAGTTTTCTGATCTATGTAAGAAGACAAAGAAGTCTGAATTGAATGAATACTTACTGACAGGATAAAAGATATCCAAAAAAGATTAGTTTCATCTTTTTGGATTAAACATCATATTTTTAAAGTGAGCTAAGCAGATAAAGCCAAAAGCAATAAGTAATAAAGGGACACATCAAAGGAGTTATTTTTACATACTGGCCCCCCTCCTTCACAACTATTACTACCCCTCCTCCAGTGTCACTTTATTCAATTTTGTTATTAGTTATTATGATTTTTTTTTGTCTTTTGAACATATTTCAAAATTCCCAAAGCTAATTTCCAGCTAATTTATATACCTTGAGATTCATTAGTTTAAAATATCACTGCTAAATAAAACTTTGTGACCCTGTTACTACTATATAGAACTTCTCCATGTATAAATACATTGGTAGCTTTCAAATTAAAATTTCAATTACTGACTCACAATGCATTCATTGTACTTACTTGCATCAACACTATGATATCCAGGGGAAGACAGGATGGTTCAACGGGTTAAGTGCTCGTCTTGCAGCCCTGGGGTCTGAGGATTGAGTCCTGGCCCTGGTCCATGGTCCATGCAGACCCATATGCTGAACTGGGGTGTGTTTCCCACGTGACAGGCCCCAGTTTGGTTCTCACCCCCTGGTTTGGCCCCTGGCTCGAGGTGGGGCAAGCTTCCCAAGTGGGAGGCCCAGCCCTGTTCCTACCCTGAGTGGCCCCTGCCCACCTGTGTGAAATGAAACCATCTCAAAAACTGATGATGTGCAACTATGGAGACTGCTATGGGCCCTCCCTTCTCTCTGTCTCTTTGTCTCTGTCTCTCTCTGTCAAAAATAATAAAAAAAAAACAACTGTGATATCTGGCCCCATATTTCCTCTATTTGATTATAACTTCTGAAGGCAGAGACCATAACAAATTACCAATCTATTTTCAATTGTTTAATTTTATTTTATAAAAGTATTTTCAAATGTCTTGCACACACATAAAAGAAGGGATGATCTAAGAAGACCAGTAACACCAAAGGGAAAAAGATCAGGCTTCTAACATCTACAGTTTGAATGTTCTTTAAGAAAACATCAGTGAACTGGTTTTGGTACCCAGTCAGGACAGAGGATAACAGGCGATGTAAAGAGGAAAAGAAATAGACCAATGGGAAAACTGGATGTACACAAATCAGCAGGGCTGTCATGATTTGAATCATGGTTTGTGTGAATGTGTGAAAACTAAAAATCACTGTATTCATCCCCCCATTTTTTTTGAAAAATAAAATAGAAAGATGGCTTCAGAAATTATAGACAAGCAGCATCAGCATCTGTTTTCATGGCTCTTTTAGTACTTAGAAGAATAACCCAGACATCAACATGGAGTGCCAAGAAACAAACAGTACCTGACTAAATTTATGTTCTTCCTCAAGAGAGAGGACAGAAAGCAATAGAGAGAATCTACCTCGATTCCAAAATCACTATTGATTCCTTTTGACAATGGGGAAGTCCAGCCTTTACTTTTTTATGGAATAGCTACATATCAATTTAAGAGCCACACCCAAAGCATAAGCCAACATCAGCCTGGTGTACATACTGGGTAGTGTTTCATTCAGATTGTTTTTGGAAACCAACCTATTAGATATTCTTATTAGTAATTTTTACTCACAAAATGTGAAGATGCTCACAAAAGCTGAAGATGTTCTTAAATTAAGTAGTTTTAGTACTCTGAAAAACAGAAGTATGCAAATGTTCTTAACCAATTTAAATATGAAAACACTAAGACAAGAATAAAATTTGCAGGGACAAAAAGCCAACCACATAATAGGTTGCATAAACGAAAGCATAATAGGGCAATGCAGATGAGGCAAACCAGATCTGGAAAATCAGTTTACCACGAGCTGAATTTGAGTGAGAAATTTTATGCTATATGGAAAAAGTCAACTTGATTATGAAACGTTTGTAAAATTCTTCCTTCATGCCATGCATTAGATAAAATATTAGTATCTGTTTAAATATGAATGAATCAGAAGAATTCTGAAAAGCATATCAAAGTTTATTAAAAATCATTTAAAAAGTCTTATGAAGAAGTATTTTTGAAAATTAGGGCATGCCAAGATAGCTCAGTGGTTGAGCACTTGTCTCACAATCCCGAGGACGAGGTTCCATTCCTGGCCCCAGCCTGTGCAAACTCATATGCTGAACTGCAGCACAACTGGTAGCTGCCGAGATGGCACAGTGATGAAAGTTCTCACCACCCATGCAGGAGGCCCCCAATTTGGTTCATGTCAGATGCAGTCCCACATCCACCCGTGTGGAATGAAACCATGTCACAACTAATGATGTATAACTATGGAGACTGCTCTGGGCCCTTCCCCCTTTGCTCTCCCCCTTCCTGACTCCCCCAGCCCACCTTCTCTCAAACAATTAAACAAATCTTTAAAAAAAAAAAAAGTATTCAGATTGATCACTTTTCCAAGTTCTCTGTTGTCTATAATTCTTTGTGGTTATTCTTTTTTATATCATTCTAGAAAACCAGTATTATTTAGATGTAAATAAATGATAAGTGAATTTTTGGCTGTTGTTCTCAAGACATGAAAGGCATAACAAAAACAAAAAGAAAAAGATTTCATTGTAGCAAGAAAATTCTGGATGAAGATGAAGATAAATTGTGGGCCAT
The DNA here is from genome assembly GCA_004027555.1 of Craseonycteris thonglongyai. NCBI lineage: Eukaryota > Metazoa > Chordata > Mammalia > Chiroptera > Craseonycteridae > Craseonycteris > Craseonycteris thonglongyai. The sequence goes on along the minus strand of PVKE010045512.1, from coordinate 6,536 downwards.
CAAAATGATGAAACACTATGTTGAATAGTAGTGGTGACAAGGGACATCCCTGTCTTGTTCCTGATTTTAGAAGTAAAGGTTTCATTTTTTTCCCCATTCAGTATGACATTGGCTGAGGATTTGTCATATATGGCCTTTATTATGTTGAGGTACTTTCCTTCTATGCCTATTTCATTAACTGTTTTGATCATAAATGGAAGTTGTATCTTGTCAAATGCTTTTTTTAAATTTTTTATAGAGAGATAGAGAGAAAGATACAGAGACAAAGAGAGAACTGAGCTGGGGGAACTCCCCAGTTCAGCATATGGGTCCACACAGGCTGGGGCCGGGACTGGACCCTTGGTCTCCGGGGCTGCAAAGTGAGTGCTCAACCCACTGAGCCATTCCGGCCTCCCCGTCAAATGCTTTTTGTATATCAATTGATATAATCATATGGTTTTTATCTTTTATTTTGTTTATGTGATATATCACATTGATCAATTTGCATATGGTGAACCATCCTTGTGCCCCTGGGATGAATCCCACTTGATTGTGATGTATATAATCTTTTTAATGCCTTGTTGTATTCCATTTGCTAGTATTTTGTTTAGGATTTTTGCATTGGTGTTCATCAGAGATACTGGTCTATAATTTTCTTTTTTTTGTGATGTCCTTGCCAGGCTTTGGTATTAGGGTAATGTTGGCCTTATAGAATGAGTTGGGAAGTGTTGCCTCTTCTTTAATTTTTTGGAAAAGTTTGAAAACTAGGAATGAAATTGCCATATGACCCAGTCACCTCTCTCCTGGGTATCTACCCCAAAAACCTGAAAACCTTAATTCACAAAGACATGTATCCCAATGTGCATCGTAGTACTGTGCACGGTGGCCAAGTTGTAGAAACAACCAAAGTGTCCTTTGCTAGATGACTGGATAAAGAAGTTGTGGTACATTTACACAATTGAATACTACTCAGCAATAAGAAAAGACAAAACACAGCAATTTGTGACATGGATGGACCTTGAAAATTCCTTATTAAGCAAAATAAGACTGAAAGAATCAAGAAATATGACCTCACTCATAGGTAGAATATAAAGATTTATTTTTATTGTTTTTGACAGAGAAAGAGAGATACAGAGACAGAGAGAAGGGTGAGGGCCCAGAACAGTCTCCATATTTGCACATAATTCATTTTTCCACATAGTATCATTCCACAGGTGGGTGCGGGGCTGCACAGGGCAGGAACTGGGCCAGGGTCTTACCCTGGTGAGAATTGAACTGGGGGCACTCCCTAGTTCAGCATATGGGTCCGCACGGGCCAGGGGCAGGATTCAATCCACGGTCCTCTGGGCTACAAAGTGAGCACTTAACCCACTGAGCCATCCCGGCTTCCCCTCATAGGTGGAATATAAAACTAAGTAACAAAGAAACAAAAACTTATGGACATAGTCAATAATTTAGTGGTTACCTGAGGGTAAGGGGGAAATGGGAGTGGGAGGGCTGGGAGGAGAGTGGGAAGGGGGCATCAAATATATGGTGATGGAAAGAGAGCTGATTCTGGGTGGTAAGCACATAATGCAATGCATAGACAATGTAAGGTAGATTTGTGCACCTGGAAATAATGTAATCGGTATCAACCAATGTCACACTAATAAATTTAACAATAAAAATCATGATGAAACATTGGATGGCTGAAGTGATGGTTGAGTTCTTACAGAATGTAAAAATCTGCCCTGTATGCTTCCGGTTAGATGCTGAGATCCTTTACTGCTTTGCCAATCAATGGCTGACCTTAAAAGACTCTTGCTGTTTGTATTTTGTTTTTTGGTTTTTTTTCATTCTTTTTGTTTTTGACAGATTGGTGGTTGCCAGAGGGAAGGACAGTAGTGGAAAGAGCAAAAAAGGTGAGGGGGATTGAGAGATACAAACTTCTAGTTATAAAATAAATACATCACGGGAATGTAATGTACAATACAGAGAATTTGAGGTCTGACAATTAAGTTTGTGAACTTGCCACCATGCATGTACATTGGTAGCACCATACAAACAACTTGCTAAGGTTTCATAACCTTGATATATCAGTGTCTCACAGCTGTGTTCATGTCAATGTGTGACGATGTCTTGCTGAGTGGTGTTCATTATTATTGTTGCATGTTTTTATTTATGTGCTGTAGTGAGAATGTCAGAGCTTCAGTTAGAGCAAGAACAAACATTAAATTTCTTGTTAAACTTGGCAAAAGTGAAAGTGAAATCAGTGACATGTTAGTCTAAGTTGATGGGGATAATGTCATGAAGAAAACAGCAGTGTACAAATGGATGAAGCATTTTTTTGAAGCATCACTGATGAAGAGAGGTCAAGGTGGCCAGTAAGCAGAACTAATGAAAAACATTGCAAAAATATTTCAAACTGTGTATCAGAATCATCGCTGACTATGAGAAGCATAGTAGATCAAGTAAACATTGATAGAAAAACAGTCAAAATAATTATAGCTGGAAATCTTGGCATAAGAAAGGTGTGTGCAGAAATGGTAACACATGAGTTCATTGATGAACAAAAGCAAAGGAGAGTCAAAGTTTGCCAAGGCCTTTTGGAGAGGCAAGACAATGTTTTGGGACTCATGGACACAGTCAATAATTTAGTAGTTACCTGAGGGTAACGGGGGGAGAGGGTGGGGAAGCGGGAGGGGGCATCAAATATATATAGTGATGGAAAGAGAACTGACTCTGGGTGGTGAGCAGATAATGCAATACATAGATGATGAGATGTAGAAATGTACACCTGGAACCTACGTAATTTTTACCAACCAATTTCACCCTAATACATTGAACAAAATGTATTAAAATTGAACAAAAAAAGGAGAATTTTTTGGGCCAAGTTATCACTGGTGATGAAACATGGGTGTACCAATACAACCCTGAAACAGAGCACCAAAACAGTGGAAGTCAACAGACAGTGAAAGTCAGCCAATTTCCCACAACCAAAAAAGTTCTATCAGTCCAAATCAAGAGTTAAAATGATGTTGTTAACCTTTTTTGATATCAGAGGGATTGTTCATTATGAACTGGTACCAAATGAACAAACAGTCAACCAAGTTGACTATCTGAAAGTGCTAAAAAAGGCTGCATGAAAAAGTTACATAAAAACAACCTGAACTTTTCACCAACAACTCATGGCTCTTGCATCACGACAATGCACCAGCTCACTTGGCACTGTCTGTGAGGGAGTTTTTAGCCAGTAAGCAAATAGCTATTGGAACACCCTCCCTACTCACCTGATCTGGCCCCCAATGACTTTTTTCTTTACCTGAAGATAAAGGAAATATTGAAAGGAAAACATTTTGATGGCATTCAGGACATCAAGGGTAATACAATGATGGCTCGGTGGCCATTCCAGAAACAGAGTTTCAATATTGCTTTGAAGGGTGGACTAGGCACTGGTATCAGTGCATAGCTTCCCAAGGGGAGTACTTTGAAGGTGATTGTAGTGATATTCAGCAATGAGGTATGCAGCACTTTTTCTAGGATGAGTTCACAAATTTAACTGGCAGATCTCATACAGTCAACAATATTGTAATAATTTTGTATGGTGACAGATGGTTACTTGACTTATCATAGTGATCACTTCATATAGGAGTCAAGTAACTGTTGTACACCTAAAACTAGTATGATGTTGTATGTCAAGTATGCTTAAAAAAACAACAACTTGCATTCACAAGTAGCCTTTCTGTCAACATTCCCTCCCCCTCTTCCTACTCTGGACCAGCACATTGTCTACTTAGTTTTCTACTTTTCCCATTCCTAAACTTTATCTTTTGTTCATGATACTCTGTATTACTCTTCCCACTCCATCCAAAATCACTATGTCCCCTCCAAATGAAATCCTTCTTTAATAATTATTTCTAAATTATCTCTCTCCCAGAGATTAAATATTTCCATAGAACTCTTTCTATCAGCCTTTTTTAGAGTCAACTTGGCATTATCTCTCATGTATTTCCCTTGATGTTTTCCCTTGATTTTCTTTGGGCATGCTATATCACTTTGGGTGAAATTATGAGAGGAAATTAAAGTAATAGATATTCTAGTACCACGGGGCGTGGGGGTTGGGGGTGGGGATCATGTTTATTAAATGAAAGAAGGATGAAAACGGAGAGGGGTTTTAATTTTGGGATTGGAGGATTCCAGAGGAAAGAAATCATGTCCAAGAGCCAATGTTCTGAAATGAATTAAAAGAATGACAATAGAACAAAAGGGTCAGCACACATTGCATTAACTTGTCTTTCTTCCTCCAGTAGATAAATGACAAAGCCAATCTATGAACCCAGGCTTTTAGAAACAGGTTAGCACAGGGTCAGGCCAATTTTTCAGTCATGTAAAAACAATACTATTTTTGAAGAATATATACATTCTTCAAAAAAATATATATTAATATATATATATAAATATATATAAAAATATATTTATATATATATTAATAGTAATATATATATATTACCTGAATATTAAAAACTTTCCAACTCTTGTTGAAAAATCTGTATCTGTACAGATTTTGATGCTGCTGGAATTTCCACATTAAGAGATGTCATAGACCTGTGTAAACTGGTCCGTCATCAGGCCACTTTAAGGTAAAAAATGGCAGAACAAGATACTTTAGATCAGGGGTGGCCAAGAAGTCGGGTCGATCGCGAGGCCAATTTTGGTCGATCGTTGATCGCTCGCAATGTCTGGGGTGGAATTCTGTGTACCATGGACTTTGAAGCGATTGTAGTTCTTATAACTCGAGCGGCGCCGCTGCGGTGCCCGGCTGATTTGAAGCTGTAGCGCCAGGCTGATTTGAAGTGCCAACTCGAGCGGCGCCAATACAGCACCCAGCTGATTTGAAGTGTCAAATCATAACATACAATCCTAAGAAACCGACAAAATGGGGTATCAGAGTTTATACTCTAGCTGACTCAAAGACTGGCTACATTTGCTGCATTTTGCCATATTATGGATCACTCACAACAGAGCTCTTGGTCAGACCCGATTTTCCTGTTTCATCAAGAATTCCGATACACTTATACAAAATGTTGTTGGAGAAAATTCCAGGTGCTCAGGGGCACCATATGTACATGGATCGCTACTATACTAGTTATGTCTTAGCTCAAGAACTAGCCAAATTGAAATGCAATATCTCCGGAGCGATCTTAACGAACAGGAAAGAATTGCCCAAGGAAATAAAAAAGCCAAATTTTTCGAAAAAAATCCACGGTCGCGTATCAATGGGGTAACACCTTACTTTTAGGGTGGAAAGATAAGAGGATTGTCACTTGTTTGACTACGAGGGGTGACACAGGAATGTTGACGGTCAAAAGGATTACACGAGGTGGTGTGGAAATAATGGTCAAGAAACCCAATATTGTTTTGAATTATATAAAATATATGGGTGGTGTTGATCGGGCGGACCAATATGCATCAAGGTATTGTTTTCTGCGAAAATCGCTTAATGGTGGCGTAAGCTTTTATGGGAGGGGGCATGGAAATTTGCCTGATCAATTCCTACATTCTGTATAAACTAGAAAAGACCAAAAAAGGGGAAAAGCCACTCAGCCATTTGCAATTTCTAAAAACACTTGTCGAGCAATTGAGAGAATCATATCGCCAGCATTGTGAGCAAGCGTCTACGTCGCATTCCGATGAAATCCGACTAAATGGGAAGCTTCACATTGTACTACAAGGGCCAAAAAGGGACTGCAAGGTTTGCTGTGACTGTAACACGCCTGGAGGTATGCAGAAAGTAATGTATTACTGTGATACGTGTCCTGATAAACCTAGGATGCATCTTGGGCATTGTTTTACAAAATATCACACAAAAACTAATTACAGAGTGTCATATTTATCAAATTTTGTTGTTTTCGATATAAAAATAAATAAATTGGTGAAATTTTATTATTTGTATACGTTTGTTTGTTTATAAATGATTTTAAAGTACTTGTAAAATGTTTCCGCAATTTGGCCGAAATCGTCTCGAGTGGCTGGTTCGCACAAGCGAAAAAGGCCTCGAGGGCAAAGGGGTAGAAGACAAAACTTTCTAGCAATAGTTTAATGCATTCTGGGAATTTGCCAAGGTCATAAATTCCTAGAATTCTGACAGCCTGACACTGTGATCTCCGCCCACCCAGACAATACATTTTGACTTATGTGTTACACTTGTCACTGGGCGAAACGCGTGAACGCAACAGTTACGACTCGACTCATCGAAGAACACAGTCAGTTAGCCTGAATATTTGATAGTGTCATATGGTAGCTTCTTTTCTTTTGTATTAACAGTATTATTATCAATCAATATTATTTATCCTCGGTGACCACGTTGAGTTTCAATTTTTCTTCTGTTTAAAATGTAAGTACCTTTTCTTTGTTTTAAATTAAATTGCTTTTCTTACCTATCTATTTACTTGATAAGTGAGCGTTCTCGGCAACAGATCTCTAAACTGCGGTCATTACACTGAGAGAAAAATAAGGGACAGTATTACAAATATATTAGGAATAACAATAATTCTATTTAAATTAAGAAGTCAGTATTG
>PVKE010045511.1:0-12601 GCA_004027555.1 Craseonycteris thonglongyai | reverse complement strand
GGGGAAAGCCGGGACGGCTCAGCGGGTTGAGCGCTCGCTTTGAGGCCATGAGGACCGGGGATCGAATCCCGGCTCCGGCCCAGGCAGGACCCACATGCTGAACTGGGGAGTTCCCACGGTTTGGTTCTCTGACTGTCTCTGTCTCTGTCTCTCTCTCTCTCTGTCAAAAAGTGGAGTGGGGGTGACTATGCACTGAGGACAAGGGGATGATTTCTCTCTATGGGTGTGAAAAGATAAAAAAAAAAAAAAAAAAAAAAAAAAAAAAAAAAAAAAAAAAAAAAAAAAAAAAAATATATAAAAAAAAAAAAAGCAACTAAATTTGTATTAGAATAAATCCAAGCTGAGAAAATCTGACATCAGAATTCAGCAATGATGAAAGATTATGCCTGACTGGAAAAATTACGTTATGTTTTGCTGATGTTACATAATAAGGGAAAAGTGATCATTTTTATTCTTTAAATACTTTGTTTAAAGGATATTAATAGAAAGTAATATGTACTTACTTGTCCTGTGCATTGTTATTGGAAAGAAAATGTGATTGCTATTCAGTCTCAAAAAAATAATGTACTTCATTGCAGAAACATTCATATGAAATTATAGTTCAGTCTAGATAAGTGGTGCTCTGATTTTGGTTCAAATATATATAGAATAAAATATAATAAAAATTGTTACATGAAAACAAAATCAATTTTGTATTATTCTGGGCACATTTCAGTACCTAACTCCCTTTCACCCAAATTCAGTGCTATATTTTACAGTGATTGACTCACAGAAGACAGATCTGTGACTTCTATCTTGCTGTATGACCTTGGGGAAAATTGGCTTAAATGTATGAAAGGATATTTCAGGCATTCACTCAGACTAAATAAATGTGCTAAATTTGATACAGTGAGTGGGAAATTTTTCTTACCACATGGAACCACTAATGAGCTTGGGAAGTAAACATGGTTAAGTAGACATAGTTGCCTTTTTGTTATAGTAATTCTGAATTGGCCTATTAGCATGGATATCATTTCAGTGAACTTCATATTTGTTGCTTAAGGATTGACCAAAAATCCAAAACTAAACAAAAATAAACTAAAGTGTCTCTAGATGAGAGAGCTGTTGTGGATTGAATTGTATTTCCCCAAAAGCTATGTTTAAGTCCTAAGCCCTGGTACCTGTGAGAGTGACTTCATTTGGAAAAGGGGCCTTTGTAGATATGATTGAGTTAAGATGAGGTCATACTGTAGTAGGGTGGGCCATTAATCCAATATGACTAGTGCCCTTATAAGAGGAGAAGAAATGGGGAGGCACTCAGGGAGAACACCAGTGGCAGCAGAGACGGAGATCTGTGTGATGGCAGCAGCCAACCAAGGATTGCTAGGATTGACACTGATGCCCCAGGTACTAGAGAGTGGCAAGGAAGGATTTCCCAGAGTCTCAGAGAGAGTATGGCCTCCCTGATGTCTTGATTTAAGACTTCTAGCCTGTAGATGGAGAGAAGAAATATCTGTTGCTTTAAGTCACTTAGTCTGTAGTAGTTATGGCAGTCCTAGGGAACTAATGTAAGAGGTGACATTGGAGTGATGATGGAAGGAGTCAGTGAGGTCCATGTCTTCCTTGTCCTCCCCATATTATCTTCATAAACACCAGAAAACTGGATCCTGTTTCTCCATCCATCACATACTTTGCACCATTAGTTAATCTCTTTTGGTCTCATTTGCTTCCTTAGTGAAGTCAGGATCTCCCGCCAGCCGAGCTAAAATAATGGCCAACATTTCACATCCAGGCCCAGCGCTCCATGCATAACATGGATTATTTCATTTATTAATACTTCTCACAATAATCTTTTGAAGAATATATTATTATACTTTTATCTCTACTTTATACATGAGCCAAATTATGACATTTGTCTGTGATTGCTCACCTTTTCTTGTCTTGTCCATTCAGTGACCTGAGCATGGGAGTCAGAGCTGAAATAGTGTATTTATGTCTCCTTGATGGGACACATAACAACAGATACCTAACTTGACTTAATTAAAGCAGAAAGTGGGGGAGGGCATTGGAAAGGACTGTTGTACAGGTTTCGCACATAAAATTCACCCTTTCACAAATTGAATTCACCCTTTTGCACATTAAATTCACCCTTTCGCAAATTGAATTCACCCTTTTGCACATTAAATTCACCCTTTTGCGAATTGAATTCACCCTTTTGCAAATAAAATTCACCCTTTTGCAAATCAAGTACTTTTACATATATACTATATTTAAAAAAACAGAACAAAGCTAACTACATAGTTAGAAATCAAAAATTTTATTATAATTCATACAATTTCATAATTACATATGGAGATGAAGATATGTATGAACACTGTGTGCAGATACATATGTAATTCACTTCTACAGTATTGAAGCACATTTTAATGTAATCCACAACCGTTTCAATGCATTCCTAATGGAACTAATGTTTAATTGTGTATGTTCTAATTCTAAAATTTTTTCACTAATCTTTTTTAAAGTTATGGAAGGATTTTATTCAATTATATGCTTAATTTTTCTTAATATCGCCGGAGTTAATTTAAAATTCTCTTTCTTTGTTATACTTTATCTCCTTTTATATGAAAATATTTTAATACAGTCTTCTTATTTTTCAGCTTGCTTGATAATTTTGTTATTGGAGTTACTTCAAGTTAAAATATAGTATGAGAATTTAATGATATAACTGATATTGTTGATATTCACTGTTTGCTAGACACTGCATTATGTATAGCAACCTAGGAGACAGGTAATGTTATTCCACAGCTTATGGACTGAGCTTAGAAAAACTTGGTCAAAATTAGTAGTATTCATATCCTTTTCTATATGCCTCTGGAGTCTATTTTCTGTGTTCTTTTTAAAGATTTATTTTTTATTTTTTTGACAGAGAGGGAGACAGAGAGAATGGGGAGGGCCCAGAGCAATCTCCATAGTTGATAGCATTAGTTTTCCATGTAGTTTCATTCCACAGGTGCGCGCAGGGCTGAGCAGGGCAGGAAATGGGCCAGGAGCCTCCTGCATAGGCCCTGGCAAGAACCGAACTGGGGGCACACCCCAGTTCAGCACATGGGTACGCCTGAGCCGGGGCCGAGATTTGATCCTCAGGCTCCGGGGCTGCAAAGCAAGCGCTTAATCCACTGAGCCATTCCAGCTTCCCCTATTTTTTGTGTTCTTATATGAGAAGGCCATTTACACAGTGACATGGATTAATTTATCAGATAAATGATCAACTTGAAGCTAGACATTATGGGCCGTAAGAAGATATTGACCAAGGTATGTGAAGATGGAACATTAAGAAACATCCGAAAAATGGTATAGTGAATGGACTAGTTTGGGTCTGGGGATGGGGCACAACATGAGGAACCCAGCTATATCAGCATGGAGATATCAAAGATGAACTTGGCTTCTTTCAGAATACTTAATCTAAAGCTATTCAAGAACTAGACTAATTTATCTTTAATTACCATAATTAGGGCCAAGCAAAAACAAAATGTTTCCTGCTTAGCTTTTTTATTGTTTGTATTCACCCATTCAAGGAACATGGTAACAAACTTTATACTCTGTCCTTAACATGAACCTTCTAGTTCATGGTAAGTTACAACCAAATAATAGAAAAGATGTATTTGAAATCAGAGTGTAAAATAAGTGCATTCCATGCTGTTTCTTTCATAGATGCTTTGTCAGATGCCTCTAATACAAAAATTCTTAGAAAATTCAGTAATCGGTAGTATTTGAGTAGGTTTTAGAGGTAAGACTGATCTGACCAACGCACGTTGGTTAAGTGAACTATGAAAGACTGTCTGTTCTATCTCAGCTGAGGATGTCTGCCATAGAAAATGTTTGTTATGGCACAGTAAAGAGGCTGAAGCCACCAGTTTCTTGCTACTCAGACTTGCCTTGGTTAAATTTGTCTTCTAGACCCTAGAAAACTGTCAGTCTCCTGAAGATCTGGGCAGTATAGTGTAGGAAACAGGAAAAGAGTTAGAGGAACTTAGCCAGTTTACCAGGAGGATTTTCTGGGAAGACACACTAAATAGTGAGTAGACACTGGAAAGTCTGACTGTCTAATTTGGAGTTTCCCTCTATACCCTGTCATGGTGAAGTGAAATATCTGTTGGGTTGGGAGTGTGTCAGTATTTTGGTCATAGCTCTGCTACAAATTAACATTAGGACTGGGAGGTGGTGTTTTGTGGCAATAACTTTTTTCATGTATCTAAGCTTGGTTACGTTTTCTTTAACTCCTCCAAAATTCCTTTTCTACTTACAAAAAGCCATAGGTATCATCATTATTGAGAATGCATCTCATCAAATGTTGATGAACCCCTTAGATGTTTGCCATGATCTTGCCCTGCTTGCCATCTTTGCATTTCCATGAGTACCGTATCAGAAGCTTAAAATGTGGATGATACTACAATTTTTATCTGGAAACAAATATCTAATGGATAATGATGATGGTGAGTACTAACATTAAGTACAAAATAGGCTGATTGGACGTCCTGCTTTAAACAGGGCAGAAATCAACAGTGCTGTCCTGTTTCAAATGGTACGTACAGCCAGCCCAGTCTCACTGGGCTACATTCAAAGTGTCAGTAGGTAACCAGACATCGCATTTGAAACAGAACAGTACTGTTGTTTTCTGTCCTGTTTCAAACAGTACCTGCAGTCAACCTAGTAAGTAAGCCTTTATTATGGGCCAGATAACTCACTGATACTCCACAGGGGAAGGTTTTGCCCCTGGGGACATTTGGCAATGTCTGCCGACCTTATGGTTTATTGCAACAGGAGGGAGAAAGAGAGCCACTGGCATCTACAGGGTAGAGACCGGGGATCCCACTAAATATCCTTCAGTGCACAAGATAGCCTTAACAGCAAAGAATGATCTGGCCCCAAAGGCCTCTAGTGCCAAAGCCAAGAAACCCTGCTTTACAGCCAATATTTAATTTATATACATGATGATAATAGAAGATGTTAAGCCCATTTTATAGCTGAGGTTCCAAAAGATTTCTCCGTTCTAAACAGTTCATTAGAGACACAGCCAGCATGTCATCTCAGTCCCTAAAACCCATTCCTCTAAGCTACGAGATGGTACCCAAACAAAAACATGACCCTTCTTTTCCCTACATTGAGAAGTATTCTTCCCTTCCATTTTATCTTTAATATGAGAAGATTTTAGGTTCTTTACCTAGAAGTCTGTAGTAATACATTTTGTTTGGGGGTAGGTAGAGGGGAGGGAAGATAGAGGATTTTGAGATTTTCAAAAAGTTGAGGTATTATACTTATATGTAATATTTTTGGCAAAAATCTGTAGTCATAAGCAGTGTGGGTGAAATACAAAAATATATATTTAGAGTTTAGTGTTGCTCATACATATGCATTGTTTTTAGATTAAGAATGAGAGCTTTTAGTTTCTGCTTCTCTTTGTATCTTTCAAGAGCAATTTGATTTGCTCCTCTCTTGGGTGTGATGGTGATTTGTAGAGGTTGCTGGTTGTTGAGGAATGCAAGACTCTTTGTGAATACTTAAGGATGTACCCACATCTTAAGGACGAGAGTTTATATCCATGTAAACAGTAAGGTAGATTTGGAGTATTTTGGAATTAAAGCATAACAGATGTGGAAATGCAAAATTACACTTTGGAGATAGAAATATGGAGAGCCCCATGAGGAAACTATATTTTATTTACTTGTCTGGTCACTTACAAATCTCAATTTATAGGTAAGGCAGATAACAGATAAATAAGGTTATTGGAGTATGAAGTGGAGAAAAATTAATTTAAATTACTTTATTTGACAACTTACATTTTATGAGTGGGAAGTATAGCTTAGGAAATTGACAAGACTCATCCCTTTATAATATTAGCTTTCTTGCCAAAGTATTAAATTACCTTTTTTGTCGTGTGTTCGGGGACTTACACATTGAAATATACAGATAGCTGCCCTGGGTAGAGTTATACTTGCCCCTAAATATTTACATTTGCACAGAGAATTGGATTTTATTCTGAAGACTTATGGCAGCAGCTTCAATTGCTTTGCACAATAATCACACAGAACAAAGGTGCCTCTTTGATATACCTGGTGGTTATTCTGTCAATTAATAAATATAATAAGCAGAGAATAGATAGGACATGCAGCCAAGGTAAGGTGAGCTCTGTAACAGTATGTAAATCACACTTTAAGATTACCTATGGAAGAGTTGAAAACAGGCAGGTTTTAATCAGCATTCAAAAATTAAATATTTCCAGGGAGCAATACACAGAGATATGCTCAGTGTGGCAGTCACGTTAACTGAAAGAATGAATTCTAACTTTTCAGCGTTAATTTCAAAGCTTTAAGTGAACAGGTCTAATCTTCATTGCCTTATACTAACTATAGACATCATTATTTCCACAGGCATTCACTGATCATTGCAATTTATTTTTAAGTAAAGAAAATGTTACTGTATTTATTGAGAATAGTTTTGGACACTCTGAAACTTAATAATTCACAAGGAACAGATGAGGAGATCTGGAGGAAAAGATGAGAACAAGATTCTCTGTATTATTTCAAATCTTGCTTTAAATTGCAACTGTTAATTTGTTTCTTTTTCATTCTTTTATGGAACAAAGCTACTCTTGTGTTTTTTTCTCATACCAATTCCCCAGGAGCCAACATCAAGAGCTGTGGTTTCAGTAGAATTTAGTATGTTACAGTAATTACCATAATGAAAAGTCCCCATAGCATCCAATGATAACATTTATATAAGACGGAGAAATGTTAGTTAATTTTTATATACCATTGAAAGATTACACTAGACTTGATTTTCTTTAGAGACCATGTGCATGTTTACCAATAGATTAAAATCTGGTTGTCAGTTATGTGTGTCAGTTGGGGAGAATATGGATATGTTACATGAAGACAGTACTCTCATAGGCAGAGAAAAGGGTAGAAAGGAATGGAGGTGACACTGAAGTGCTTACTAAGTAAGGCACAGCACTCTCCCCTATGTCATATAAATACCACAAAAGCTCTGGGGCTTAGCTGGTATTGTTTTTATTTTACAGTTGAGGAAACAGAGACAAAAAACTTTAATAACTAAGAAGACTTGGTCTTCAATACCCACCTTCGGTATCAGGACCAAGAAATGGAGATTTTTTTTTCCAGGAGGCAGAAAGTGGAGACCAAGTTATAGTTGTTGATTGACTTGAACACAAAAATTCTGAGTTCAGATTCATCCTGAAATATAAAGATTTCTGCTGTTTTTTTCCCCCTTTATTTTGGGGGAAGATTTTTGTACACTCGTTCAAAGTATTTAAGTATTTCCCAAGGGCTCTAAAGACACATTGGTTACATTGACAGATTTTGGCACAATGGGCGCTATTTAATTAGGAGGGTAGCCCTAACCCCCTTCTCCAACAGAAAATAAATTCAAAATGGAATCTAAGAAATTACCTTAGATCTGATTTTTCATTGTTATTCGGTAGTGCAAGAAGTCACAGCCCCTTTTTATTCAGAGCTATTTTGTCCAAAATGGCAAAGGGACCCTGATCAGTTTAAAGGCAGAAGTCCAAATGTAATTTTTGCAGCTGATAACTCGGTTTCATTCCTTTGTATTTCAATTATAAATAATTATGCAACCCCCCAATTTAAAACATGTTGCATTCAAAAGTTCATTTAGAACAGAGTGGTTTGGAGTTTGACACATTTTTCCATAGAAACAATGTTAGGTTTCCAGGCCAACCCACAAAAATCTACTGAAACTATATTGTACAGTTTCTGCTCTAAAATCATCATGGGTCCCACACCACATATATAATAATATTTCACGGGGAAATGCAATTAGAGTTTGACTTAGAATAGAGTGTAGCTTTGCTGGAGTAGAGCTGGTCACTTGAAGTCTCCCTGACAGGTTGGCATTTTTTTCCCATATGATGGTGTCTATGATTCCCAGGACCTTTAGTGAAGATACTAGCAGGATGAAGGCTAAAACAGGGAATGGGGCATCTCCTAAGAGTGATTACAAGGTTCAACAGGCTTTTGATGGCAAGCAAGAGACTACTCAAATAATTGTTTTTTTCCCCCCACCTAAGTCTGGAACAGGCAGTTTCAGCATTGGTTAATTCAAGGGCTCAGTGAAGTCAAGATTCGAAGTTAGATTAGGTTCTTTGAAATCTTTATAACCTCATGGTTATATATAAGCACAAGAATTTTGTCCTTGCATAACAAACTCTGGAAGCTGTAAGAATGAGGAGTGGTCTCTTAATCTTATTAGATAGTAAAAGACCTCCCAGAAGGCAGATTGTTTTTCTTTACGTACTAGTGGCCAGAACTCTAAGTCAGATTCTTGCTCCTAAACCAATCACTGGCCACTGAAAAGCAGATTTTAGTACTGGCTTAGAGCCTAAGCCAGACATGTCTAATCTGCGACCCAGGACAGGTTTGAATGAGGCCCAACACAAATTCTTAAAACACTATGCGATGTTTTTTTAAGCTCATCAGCTATTGTTAGTGTTAGTGTGTTTTATGTGTGGCCCAAGACAGTTCTTTCAATACTGCCCAGGGAAGCCAAAAGGTTGGACACAGCTGGTAAGCCTTCTGTGAATTATAGTTTATCTTCTGGAGGGTGGGACAGATGCTCACCTTCTCTAAACACACTGCCAAATTCATCTGGAGCTCTGTGTAGGCAAACAAGAAGATGGAATGTCTCTTGGGTTAATGTCATCCATGTCTCCCACACTATCTGCCACTTGGGAGCAAAATCCTGGGCAAGGAAAAGGTTGTAACATCCGAGATTTTGTTTTAGCTCTCTCCAACTCACTGTGTGATCTTGGAGAAGTCATGCAATTTCATTTCCCTCTTCCGACTCCAGTTTCTATAAAGTAAGGCATTTATTCCTCAGTTTATTCACTTAACATGTTCATTGAGTATCTACTTTGTTACAAGTAGTATTTTAGGCACAAAGGATATAACTGAATCTTCAACAGTGCTTACAAGCTCTTATGTTTCTATCTGATTCTGTCACAGCTGCTGTCATGGTAAAGCTTTGGGCATTGGGGAAGGTAGTGTGGACATGTAAGGCTGTCTGATTGTACAGGCACTCGTCACTTAATGACCGGGTTCCATTCCTACAACTAGGTCATTAAGTAAATTGGTAGATAACTGAAGAGATTTAAGGCCCATGTCCTGGGGTCTGTTGTGATGTCATCTATTATGCATTTTTCAATAGAAATCACACAATACCACACTTGTAAATGAAATATGTAGTTTTGTGTGATTTGTGAATGTTACCTGTAGTGAATTCTAAGTGACTCAGGGAATGAGACAAAGACTGAGAAAGGGAATTACCTGAGCTCGAGAGCTGGTGGTTATTAAACAGGTGCGCTATTAAGTGAGGAGTGGCTTTATAATCTGTAGGGTAGGGGTGTCTAACCCTAGGCCACATTGGAAGAAGAATTGTCTTGGGTCACACATAAAACACATTAATACTAACTGTAGCTGATGAGGTCAGAAAATTGCAAAAAACATCTCATAATGTTTTAAGAAAGTTTACAAATTTGTGTTAGGTTGCATTGAAAGCTGTCTTGGGCTCAATGTGATCCATGGGACATGGGTTAGACAGGCTTGCTCTAGGGGAAGTTTCATTGCTCATTCTGAAACGAGATACAATTTCGCCGCATTTTCCTTGTACTTCTGCTCCTGAAGGAACAGAAAACTTGATTGATACTTTCTAATATTCTTTAGTATGTACTTTTATAAATAGAGGACGTAGTTAGTGGCGGTGGTGTGAAGGGAACTTATTCACCTTCCCCACATTTTTTCTTAGACCTGTAGAAGAAAATTAGAAGGGCATGAAGAGGACAAAAGTGCGTTCTTGAATCCAAGGTGCTGAAGTAAGATCTACTTATATTTTCAAGAAATACCTGGATTTGGTGAGGAAAGAGGAAAGATGAGCTGGAGATAGGTGACTGAGAAGCGCTGCAGGAGCACTGAGCAATGAGGCATCCCATCCTCTCTGTTGTCTCAGCCACATCCATTGCTGCCACCTGGGACACTGCCCGACCTGGCTGCATTGTGGCTGCGAATCAAGGAGCAGAGAAGGGAATGGGCTATGCAGCCAGCATCAGAGAGTTGGGGGGCAGTGAAGGGAGGGGAGGGAGCATACTGACATCCTCTTCTGAGAGAATATAAAAGAAGTCCTGCTGCAGCCCGAGTTTCTGGACCTTTCCTGAAAGTCCATGCTGTAAGGGCAAGTATACGTATAGCAAATATGCTGATAAGAGACGGACTGGCTTGTACTAAATATGTGTTTTTTTTAAGTGATGATAAAATAAACGATGAAGTCCTAGGCTTTGGAATTCTGGGGAGAACTTTTGGGACATGTAGATAGTTGAAGAAGACAATTTGTGTTATCTATCTACATATCTGTCTGCCTCAGGAGCTGGCATATTTCCCCCCCTGCAAGAGACAAGAAATTAAATTATTTTACTTTTGTGGACCATGTGACCTGTATTCTAAGCTCACCACAAAAGAACCATAGAAAATAGATAAACAAGTGGGTGTGGCTGTGTTCCAGTGATTATTTATGGACAACTTTCTTGTGTTTCCTTCAATTTCATATAATTTTCATGTGTCATGAAATATTTTTCTTCGTTCCATTTTGCTCAATTATTTAGAAATGTCAAAGCCACTCTTACCTTGTGGTCTGTACTAAGAAAGACAGGGCAAAGGACAGACTTGGCCCTAGAGCTGTAGTTTATCCACCCTGGTCTAACTATCGTCTCTTTATTTGTCTGGCTGTTTACCTATCCATTTTCCTTTATTTTTCTTTCACCTGTGAGCAAGAATCTGATTCCATTAAATTATATGCAAGAAATTCTTACATAATCACGTAGTCAACTGAGTTACACTCCTAAAAAGGAGATAAGATAATAGCTAGTCTATGGAATCTCTAGTATTGATTCACTCTTGTTTTCTGTGGTTGAACTTGTACAAGCTTTAAATGCTACCATCATGATTTGAAAATACATTGAGCATGGCTATAACCAATTTGGACTAATTCCTTTGTAAAAGATCCTTCAGGAAATACATTACATCTAATAAGAAAATGATTTTGGACCTTGTTGATACTTGAGAACCACAGGTGCCTAGTAATGTCACATCAGTTTTTACATCCTGAATAGGGCACTTGTTTTTTCTGACTCAGACAGGCAAGATGTGGATAGCTGTATATTACTGTTTATGAGCCTTATCCTTGACTGCAATCAAGTGTTTATTCCACTCCTGAACTTAATTAGCAGCTAAGAGCTTTGTGCTTTGTGTTTTAAGGAAGCATGCGATTTGTTTATTAGTTCAAAAGCAGATTAATTATTATATCTTTAGTCACCATCTGTAAACACGTCTATATTGGTGAGCTTTCTCCTGCTGAGTTACCTTGAAATGCCCTGTGGTGTTTTATTAGCTTTCAATTCTGTGTTTATTACCGTTGGTTGGAGATTTTTCAATTTAGTTTATTGGCCAGAGAAAGTTCAGTTCTTCTGTGGAAACTACTAGTTTCCAAGAGTGAGGGATTTATTAATGCTGGCTATCAATTTGCTATAAACATTTTCCCCAAGTCATACTTGTGTTTTGGTTTGGATTTAAAGACATTAGTAGGTCAGTTATAAGCCAAGATCTTAACTACCTTCTGGTACTGTCTGGGTTCAAGGGAATAAAATTAGTAACCTCCATAAAAAATATGTCTTCTGAGTTCAGGTCAGCTCCAGACAGAATTATTAACTACATGAGGGCAGGAGGATAAATGGATAGTTATTGATGCAATGACATTTAATACCTTTTAATTTTGGTGTTACAAAAACTCTTTCAGGTTCCAAGTAATTCACAGAGAATTTAGAGATAATGTAAGGGCAGGGATGGATCTGGGATATGATCCAAAGTCATCTGACTTGTGAGTTTATGTTCCTTACCAGTGTCTAGGTTACCAGCTAAAATGCAGAATGCCTGATTAAATTAGAATTATCTCTTTTCAACAAATAATTTTTTTAGTATCAGTATGTCACAAATATTGCACAAGGCATAGTCATACAGCAAATATTGGTTGTTTATCTGAAATTTAGATTTAATTGGGCATCCTGTATTCTTATTATTCATTAAATCTGGCAATGCTAGTAGAGGCCCTGTCTCCCCTTCCTAGCCATTCCAGCTCTCCAGGGCCCCCCTACTGTGTGGCTGGTTTTGGCTTATTAACTCTGTTTTCCTCTGTTCAGGCCACTATAACAATACACTGTAGGCTGGGTGGCTTATAAACAACAAATTTACTTCTCAGAATTCTGGAACCTGGATAATTCAAGGTTAAAACACAGGCATATCTGGCAATTTGTGAGGGCTTGCTGTGGTGCAAGGGGCTAGGGATCTCTCTTTTGTAAGGGTACTGATCCCATTCATAAGGGCTCCACCCTCATGACCTAATCACCTTCGAAAGGCTCTACCTCCTAAAACCATCATCTTGGGGATTAGCATTGAAGCATGTGAATTAAGAGGGAAGCATCAGCATTCAGACCATAATAAACCCCAGTCTTCGCTCTTTTAGTTTGAAGTTTATCTGCTCAGAA
>PVKE010045510.1:0-12593 GCA_004027555.1 Craseonycteris thonglongyai | reverse complement strand
CAGTCTGACTTATTTTACTTAATATGATAATCTCAAGGTTCATCTGTGTTGTCACAAATGGCTGTATTTCATCTTTTCTTATCGCTGAGTAATATTCTATTGTGTAAATGTACCATAACTTCTTTATCCAGCCATCTATCAAAGGACAATTTGATTGTTTCCACAACTTGGCCACCGTTAACAGTGCTGCAATGAACATTGGGGTATATATGTCTTTGTGGACTAAGATTTTCAAGTGTTCTGGGTAGATACCCAGAAGAGGGATTGCTGGATCATATGGCCATTCTTAATTTTTTCAGGAACCTCCAAACTGCCTTCCATAGTGGTTGTATCAATTTACATTCCCACCAGCAGTGTATGAGGGTTCCTTTTTCTACACAGCCTCTCCAGCACTTGTTGCTCCTTGTCTCTTGTTGATTTTAGCCATTGTAACAGGTGTGAGGTGGTATCTCATTGTGGCTCTAATATACATTTCCTTAATGGCTAGTGAAGTTGAGCATTTTTTCATATATCTGTTGGTTGTTTTTATGTCTCCATGGGTGAAATGTCTGTTCAGGTCTTCTGCCCATTTTTTAATTGGATCATTCGTTTTTTTGTTGAGTTACATGAGTTTTTTTAATATATTTTAGATATTAGCCCCTTATCAGAGGCATTGATTGCAAAATATTTTCTCCCATGTGGTTGGTTGCCTCTTTGTTGATGGTTTCCTTTGCTATACAGAGCTTTTTAGTTTGATATAGTATCATTTATTTATTTTTGCTTTTCCCTTGCCTTTAAGGTCAAGTTCATAAATTCTCTGAGCCCAAGGTCTATAAGTTTAGTACCAGTGTTTTCTTCTACGCACTTTATTGTTTCGGATCTTATGTGGAGATCTTTAATCCATTTGACTTGAGTTAATTTTGGTATATGCAGTTCGCAGTCCAGATTCATTCTTTTGCATGTGGTTTTCCAATTTTCCCAGCACCATTTACTGAAGAGGCTTTCTTTTCTCCATTGTATATTTTTCACTCCTTTGTCAAAAAGTATCTGTACATATATTTTGGGTTTATTTCTGGGTTTTTGATTCTGTTCCATTGGTCTGTATGTCTATTTTTCTGCCATTACCAAGCTGTTTTGATTATTGACATTTTGTAGTATTGACTGAAGTGAGGAAGCATGATGTCTCCAGCCTTATTCTTGTTTCATAGGATTGCTTTGGTGATTCAGGGGCCTTTTATGGGTCCATATAAATCTGATGATTTTTTTTTAATCTATTTCTCGAGAGAATGACTGTGGGATTTTGATGGGAATTGCATTAAATCTATGTATTGCTTTGGGTAATACAGCAATTTTAACTATGTTGATTCTTCCAATCTAGGAACATGGATTATCTTTTCTTTGTGTCTTCTTCAATTTATTTTAATAGTGTCTTATAGTTTTCCATATATAAGTCCTTCACATTCTTTGTTAAGTTTATTCCTAGGTATTTTGTTGTTGTGATCACAAAAGGTATCATTTTTCTCATTTCTTTTTCTGAAGTTTCATTGTATATAAAAATACTATGGATTTTTGTACTTTGATTTTGTATCCTGCAACTTTACTGTATTCATTTACTATTTCTAATAGTTTTCTGGTGGAGTCTTTAGGGTTTTCTATATAAAGGATCATGTCATCTGCAAAAAGTGACAGTTTAACTTCTTTACTCCCAATTTGGATGCCTTATATTTCTTTTTCTTGCATGATTGCTCTGGCTAGAACTTCCAGCACTGTGTTGAATAGCAGTACTTTCCTTCTATACCATTTTATTCAGTGTTTTGATCACAAATGGATGTTGAATCTTGTCAAGTGCTTTTTCTGCATTCATTGGTATAATAATATGGTTTTTATCTTTTGTTTTTGTGGTGTATCACATTGGTTGATTTGCATATGTTGAACCATCCCTGTGCCTCTGGGATGAATCCCACTTGGTTGTGCTATATAACCTTTCTAATGCATTGTTATATCCCATTTGATAATATTATGTTTCGGATTTTTGCATCAGTGTTCATCTGAGATATTGGTCTGTACTTTTGTGTGTGTATGTTGTCCTTACCAGGCTTTGGTATTAGGGTAATGTTGCCTTGTAGAGTGAGTTGGGAAGTATTGCCTTTTCTTCAATTTTTTGTAAAGTTTGAGGAGGATAGATGTTAATTCCTCTTTGAATTCATGGTAAAGCTCATTAGTGAGACTATCTGGTCCTAGACTCTTGCTTTTGGGGAGGTTTTAGATGATAGTTTCAAATTTCATTAATGTTGATTGGTCTGTTTAGATTATCCAGTTCTCCTTGATTCAGTCTAGGTAGACTGTATGTTTCTAGGAACTTGTCCATTTCTTCTAGGTTGCAAAATTTGGTAGTATATAGCCCTTCATAGTATTCTTGTATGATCCTTTGTATTTCTTTAGTATAAGTTGTAATTTCCCCTCTTTCATTTCTAATGTGGGTTATTTGTGTCTTTACTCTTTTTCCCTTGGTGAGCCTAAACAGAGGTTTGTCAAATTTGGTAATTTTTTCAAAGAACCAGCTCTTGGGTGCATTAATTTTGTCTATCATTTTTTTGTTCTCTATTTTGTTTAGTTCTGCTCTAGTTTTTATTACTTCCTTCTGCTGACTTTGGGTTTCTTTTGTTTTCCTTTTCTAGTTTTTGAAGATGTGACTTTAGGTTGTTTACTTGTGATTTTTCTTGTTTCTTCAGGTAGACCTGTAGTGATATAAATTTCCCTCTTATTACTAATTTCACTGCATCCCAGTAATTTTTATATGTTGTATTTTCATTATCATTTGTTTCTATGTATTTTTTAATCTCATTTTATTTATTCTTTGATCCAATCATTTTTTAATAACATGTTGTTTAATCTCCATGTGTATGTGTTTTTCCGGCTCTCTTTTTGCACTTGATCTCCAATTTCAAAACTTTATGGTCAGAGAATATATTTGGTATGATTTCAAAGTTCTTAAATTGGCTGAGGCTAGTTTTGTGTCTCAGCATATGGTCTATCCTTCAGAGTGTTCCATGTACACTAGAAAAGAATGTATAAACATATGTTATAGGATGAAATGCCCTGTAAATTGCACTTATGTCCAATTGCTGTAATGTTTCATTTAAAGCTGATATTTTCTTATTTATTTTCTGTTTGGATGATCTGCCCATGGCTATCAAGAGGATGTTTAAGTCCCTTACTGTAATTGTGTTTTTATCAGTTTCTCCTTTTAGATCTATTAGTATTTGCTTTGTAAATTTTGTTGCTTCCTGGTTGGGGGCATATATATTAATAAGAGTCATCTATTCTTATTGTATTCCCTTTATCATTATAAAATGTCCATCTTTGTCTCTTACTATCTTTTTGATCCTGAAGTCTGTTTTATCAGATATGAGTATGTCTACACCTGCTTTTCTCTGGATGGAGTATTGTCTTCTACCCTTTCACTTTGAATCTGTATTTGTTCTTTGTGTCTGAGATGTGTCTCTTGGGGGTAACATAAGGTTTGGTTTTCGTTTCTTTATTTTTAAGATTTATTTTATTGTTTTAACAAAAAGAAAGAGAGTGAGAGTGAGAGAACGGGGGGGAGGGCAGAGCAGTCTCCATAATTGTATGTCATTAGTTTTTGACATAGTTTCATTCCACAGGTGGGTACAAAGCTGCACAGGGCAGGAACTGTGCTGGGGGCTTCCCACGTGGGAAGCTTGCTCCTGCAAGCCAGGGGGCTTTCCGCAAGGGACGCAAGCCCTGGCGTAAACTGAACTGAGAAGCACACCCCCGTTCAGCATATGGGTCCACATGAGCCGGGGCCAGGGCTGCAAGGTGAAACCTTAACCCACTAAGCCATCCTTGGGTTTTGTTTTTTAATCCAGTTTGGTATTCTGTGTCTTTTTATTGGTAAATTTAGTCGGTTTACATTTAGGGTAATGATTGATATATGAGGATCTTCTGTAGCCACTTTATCTTTTATTTTCTAGTAGGTCTTTCTCAATTGCTTCTTTGCTTTTATCTTTCTGTCAGTTGTAGTTTGATAGTGTTTATGATTTTTTCCTCTGTTTTCTCTTTTTGTTATGTGTCTTTAGTTCTAAATTGTTTTTGAGTGGTTACTATTAAGTTTATGTAAAAGGAAGTTTCATATATGCTGTGGTCCCTTTTCTTAAGGATGCTTATCTCTATTCTCTTTGGAAGTTTAAACTTTTACTTCCTCCCCTTTTATGTTTTGTTGCCCCAGTTTATTCCTATTTATTTTTACTTTTTGTTTCAGGTCCAGTAGCGTCCATCAGTGTTTCTTGAAATGCCAGCCTTGTGCTAAAGAATTCCCTCAGCTTCTGTATGTCTGAAAAGGTTTTCCTCCTTCAGATCTAAAGGATAACTTTTCTGCATAGATGATTCTTGGCTGATAATTTCTCTCCTTCAGTATTTGAATGCTTGATTCCACTCCCTCCTAGCTTGTAGAATTTCTGTTGAGAAGTCTGATGGCAATCTGATGAGCTTTCCATTATAGGTTATGGTGTTCTTTTTCCTGGCTTCCCTGAGGATTCTTTCTTTTTCCTTGACCTTTGACATCTTCAGTATAATGTGCCTTGGAGAAGTTCTCCTAGGATTTAAGGAGCTAGGGATCCTGTTTTCTTATTGGATTTGATGTTCCAGTTCTTTCCATAGATTCAAGAAATTCTCATCTACTGTTCATTTGAGCAAATTCTCTGTACCCATCTTGTTCTCTGCTCCCTCTGGAATACCTATTATTCTTATGTTACTCTTTCTAATGGAGTCAGATAATTCTTGTAGAGATCTTTCATTTTTTTTAACTTTCAGTTCTTCCTTCTGTGATATTTACATATTTCTGTCTTCAATTTTACTAATTCTTTCCTCCATCTGATCAGCTCTGCTTCCTAAACTAGCTAATTCAGTTTTCATTTATTGTGTTATCTCCAGAATTTCTATTTGGTTCTTTTTTATAGTTTCAATTTTTTGTTAAAGTATTCCTTTTGTTCATAGATTTCCTTTCTGATATCACTTCGCTTCCTCTGCATACTCCACGAATTTTTTTTTTTTCTCTTTGAGTGTTTTCAGAATTGCAGTCTTGAATTCTATGTCATTTAGATCATATTTTCATGTCTTCAAGTTCCTTTTCTGGAGATTTTTTATTTCCTTACTGAGCATCTTTGTTTACTAGATTACTGATCACTGTTGGAGTATTTCTCTTCCTGGACATAAGGACTTCTTTTCCCCTGGTAGATGTGAAGAGATCTTTCTTTTGCTTCCCAGCTGGTGTTGCTATAGTGTCTTACAATATTTTCACTTGGTTATTCAGTTTTCTCACAGTGGAAGATGTCCTAGAAGGTGGGCTTCTCTTCTTTAACTCAGTCACCTTGGTCTCTGCATCTCCTCTTCAAGATGATATTGTGGGCAATGGCATTCTATGCCTCTGAGATCCCATTGCAGTCAGAAGCTACCACACCTGTGCTTCACAGTTTTCCTGGATCCCTTTGCTGACTTCAATGGAAGTGTGGGGCAGGATTTGTTGGAAAAGGTGTAGGTCTGTTAGCATCACAGGGTAATGGTGGCTTCCCAGCTGCAGCTGACTGAATATAGGCACTGGGTAGAGCTAGGGGGATGGTGAGCTTTGGGAGAAACAAGGGGAAACAACCAGGTTCTTTGTCCAAAGCCAATTAGTGCTCCAACTGGTGCCATACCTCAGTGAGGGCCGCTCTGTGCTTCAGCTGCCAGTGTGCTCCTGCCACCAGGGCTCTGGTCACAAGAACACACTTCAGCCACCTACTTCCTGCTCTGGCCACCAACCCTACATTCTCCTTTGGCCCTGCACTCCAGCCACCCACCTCACACTCTGGCAGCCAGCCCTGTGCTCCGGCCACCCATGCCATACTATGTCTGCTCTCCCACGCTCTTGCCAGCCTTGTGCTACAGCCCTTCGCACCCGACTTCTGCTGTCCGCCCAGTGCTCCAGCTGCCCAAGTCCGTTATTGTTGGTTCACAACCTCTAACCCACCCAGAATTGTTCTGCACCTCAGCCCGTGCTCCTAGGTTCCCACCTGTCTCTCCTCTGCTGGTCTCTGGGTCAATCTCCAGGACAGTCCCCAGGTAGGTCTGGTTGTGCTCAGTGGCATGGCTGGCACTGCTCTCTTCCCTTCTCTCACTCGCCTCCCTTTCTCTGGCCTTTAGGTATTGTGATATGTGGGTCTGTCAGCTGAGGCTGTGTGTTGCTTAGGGATCTCTGGTTGGATTTTAGTTAATTCAATTTGTTGTTCTTTCCAGGAGAGGTTTCAAGAGCTCCTCTCATGTGGCCATCTTAGTGACATCTCTCATGATGTTTTTACAACAATCTTGTTTCCCATCTAGTCACTGGGTGGTGCATAGTATTTAAAGGCTTCTTTGTTTTGTTATGCTTTGTTCTCATTTGAATGGGTGAGAGCCTTTCATATGTTGGACAAATTTTACATTCCATGCCACAAACTGAATATATCATTGCCTATTTGAACATTTTGAATGTGGAGCTACCTACAGAACCACCTACACCTTCAGTTGCCCTTACTGTATTAATAGACATAGGAGAAAACATGAAACTTTCAGATCATTACACTTATTTTTATGTCTTTGGTTTCCCCCCCAATAACCATCACCAGCGAAAATGTGCTTCTGTCAAGAGGTGAAACTATTTAGTCCCTCCAGAACTTTGCCTCTTTTCTGTAACTGAATATGGGTTTATGTAAGGCAAAAAGATAATCTTTATTAAACCAGTTTAGACACAATATTCAAATACTCGAGTTCTGAAAGGGAGAATTTTTCATGAAATTTTTTAAAACAATACCAACTGTTTCCTATCAAGTGGAAAACCTAAATTAAGAACTTTCAAGGTTTAACAGTTACTTGATACCATTCATTTCCATGAACACTAGCTTTGAGAACCACTGGGCTATGTGTAGAGAAATTTAAAGTCAAGATTCTAGGGTTTCTTGTATGGAGTCATTTATAGATCATCTCCATGTTGAGTTAGCTGCCTATTTTCTCTAAATGGTCTAAGTATTGGTTTAAGTCTCAATATCCCTGTTTTCCTTATTATCTTGAACTCTACTAAAGTCTAAAAACCTGTTGAGTCCATAATTAAGAGATGGCTTTAAATCTTTAAATTCTTAGAGAAGGTTTGGAACTCCTTGAAGAAAGGAGTTTCTTCTTTTTCTTATTCTTTTTTATTTTTTTAAGATTTATTTTATTGAGAGAAGGTGAGAAAGAGAAAAGAGGAGGGCCCCAATCAGTTTCTATAGTTGTACGTCATTAGTTGTGACCTGGTTTCATTCCACACAGGTGAATGTGGGGCTGCCTGGGGCTGGAACTGAGCTGGGGGCCTCCTGCATGGGACGAGAACCTTTGCTGTCACCTTGGTGGTTCCCAGTTGCACCACAGTTCAGCCTGTGGGTTTGCACAGGCTAGGGTCGGGATTTGATTCCTGGACCTTAATTAGTTTCAAGGCAAGCACTCAACCTTTTGAGCAGTCCCAGCATTCCAGAGTTTCTTCTTTAGAAGGATTTTTGCATTTTCCATAGCAACAACCAATCAAAATTATTTTTCATCACTGTTGTGGGGGAAACATAATGCCTAATCTTTGGCTTCCATGACACACTTGTCTACAGCAGTCAACTATGGTTTCATGGTATCAAACAACATGAATACAGGATTTACACGCTCTGGGTTTTTGAGTTTTTGACAAAGGAGACTCATCTTTATCAAATTGTTAATGCTTTTGTTACTCATGGGAAAGGGGTTTTAAAGTGTAATTTTTCCATGTCTTGTAAGTGTTGTATTTGTTCTCTCTGCTTCTCTGCCTGTGGTTTCTTTCACTGAGAGGAGGAAGAAAGGAAACAGTTCAATACTGGTCTTCAGTGTCATCTCCCATTTCATTTATACCCGTTGTGGTCGGGTAGGAACATGTCTGTGGCAAAGGAATCTGCAGTCCCCCATGTGATGATAAGTTGTTTCTTGTTAGTGACCTCCTCTCCACCCCACCCCCACCCTGGCTTCCAGTGTAGAGAAATTTTCCTAAATCTAGTGAGATTGGGAGACCATCTAATTCTGCTGGGATGGGAAGGGATGCCTAGAGAGGAAGTGATTCTGATGCCGAACAATGACTCAGAAAAACAGGCATAGGGGAATGAAGGGGTTATCTCTACCATTCTCTTAAAAAGAGAAAAATGCCTATATGCATAGTCAAGACACTTCCCTACCAGATCATATTAAGTTGTCCTGCTCCCTTGCACCTGCCCACTTAGCAAAACCCGCTTTGATAATTTATTGTGCCCCTTGACTTCCCCCAGTTTATCCAGATCTGTGTCTATCTCCAAAATACAACCCAACAAGGTAGCTTCTCATTACACTTCCTTGGATGCCCATTCATACCACCACCATTTGAGACTTCAGCCCAGTCTCTAAAATCTCCTGATTAACTCTTAGACCAATAGGACCATGCTGCCCATTCCTTAACTCTACTTTAGAAGGTAGGGGGCAGAAGCAAAACGAAAGGTTGGTCACTAGTGAGCTAATCACACTTAGGCAGTTCAGATTATAAGCCTCTAGGACAGTGCTGTCCAATCTTTCCGTTTTTCTGGGCCACATGGGAAGAAGAATTGTCTTGGGTCAGACATAAAATACACTAATACTAATGAAAGCTGATGAGCTTAAACAAAAAAAAGTCTCACACAAAAAAATTATATTTTAAGACTTTGTGTTGGGCCTCATTCAAAGTTGTCCTGGGCTGCAGGCTGGACATGCCCCCGCTTTAGGATTTGCAGTTTAAGATAGTTTCTGTAAGTTGACTGTCATTAGGAGGCTCACAAGATCTTGTCCTTTTTCCCTCCCTCCCTCTCTTTCCTCAAAACAGCTTCATCCCACCATCATAAAGACTTCATTATTAGGAATTCTATTAAAGGGCTTTTACAGAACAGTGCTCTCCTGTCACGAATGTGAGATATTTGATCCTAAAATACAGCAGCTGTATAGTGGCCTGATGTTTTTATGGCTGGTGAGTTCACGCTAAAAGCTTGGCCTTCCGGTTTTTGCAGATCCACTATAGGCACAGGGTCACTGCTAAAGGCCTAATACAACGGGAAACGGAGGCTCTACCACATGATCTGGAGAAGTGATGTTTTGAAGTCAATTGGCCTTGACTTTCCCTCACCAGAATTCAGCAAAAGTGACCCTGATGAACCCTAAAACCACCTATAATCATTAAAGTACTCCACAAAAGACTGCTCCCAAGTTCCCTTGTGCCAATTTCTACATAACAACTCTGAGTTCCAGACTTGTCTTTTGCTATTGGACATGAGCTGTGACCTTAGGTGAGTGTCCTAAAACATTTTATTTCCCTTTCTGGAAGCTGGACAGAACAGCTGTAACACTTCACATTGCAGGATGTACTGTCTGTGAGGCACCTGGTCCCTGGGTGCTAGGAATTCACTGCAGCCAATTTGCTAACTAGAATTAAACAAACACTTCAGATTGCACTGTTTTTCGGCCATAGCCAAGAAGCCTGGCCTGTGTCCTGGCTGTCTGGGAAGGGGAAAGGTGGAAGGACAATTGTTTAGAGCAGACTCCATTGCAGCAGTCAAGAGGCTCATTTCAGGATTTTCTTCTGTTTAACCAGATAACTGTGGTCACATGGATCCTCAGAGCCTCCTCAATCCTGCACCAAAACCACATGCATTGATTTTGTCATAAAATAGATGTATCTCATTAATATGGCTTTTCCCTGTAGGTTGTGGTGACTTAGAGTGTGGTTGGAAGAGGAGGCAGGAACAAATCAAACTAAATGGGTAGACCTACTGACTGCTGTCTTCACTGGAGCAGCCTTAGATCCAGTGCTGTATTCCCAGGGACAGTGCATTTTAAGAACAACACTGACAGGCCAAAATGCATGCTAGTAAGGAGCTTTAAAAACTGGCTCAGAAGCATCCACTGACAAGAAACCTAGCCTGCAAAAAAAAAAATAATAATTATAAAGGACATATGACAGCCTGCCTCAGAGAGAAGATTGATTCTGTATTTCACCAGAAGTTGACTTCCTAGTCAACCAATCAGTGAAAGTCACCAACAAATTAATTTCATTTTTTTTTTTTAAGATTTGTATTGTTTTTGACAGAGAGAAAGGGAGATACAGAGACAGTGTCAGAGAGAAGGGGGAGGGCTCTGAACAGTCTCCATAGTTGCACATCATTGTTTTTTTTTCCACATAGTTTCATTCCACAGGTGGGCATGGGGCTGCACAGGGCAGGAACTGGGCCGGGGTCTCACCCCAATGAGAACTGAACTGGGGGCACTCCCCAGTTCAGCATGTGGGTCCGCATGGGCCGGGAACCTGGATTCAATCCTCGGTCCCCAGGGCTGCAAAGTGAGCGGTTAACCCACTGAGCCATCCTGCCTTCCCCTCATTTTTCTTAACCTGTAGAAAACTTTCAAATTCTTTTGACAACCAGTCATAGAAAGGGTGCCACATAAGATACTGAGTACACCCATCCTTAGAGATAGTCACACCTTTAGGCTGGAACTAATGACCACCCCTCACATCAGGGATGTTCTCTGAAGTTTGGGACTAAGTGGTAGGTTGGATAGATCAGTTTTAAAAATTCTTTATTTGGACATGATTTTGAACTTACAAAAAACTTGCAAAATAAAAATAACAATAACATCCTATATGCTCTTTCCCACAAATCACGTGTTGCTAACTTTTTGCCCTATTTGTTCATTCATTTGTCCTCTTGCTCTTTCTTTGTGTGTATATATGTGTACACAAGATCTTTTTCTTTTTTTCTGAACTTTTAAAGAGTAAGTTGTATACAGCATGGCCCTTAATTTTTAAATACTCCAGTGTGCATTTCCTAAGAATAACTTCAGTACATTTATCAACTTCATACATTTATATTGACATTGCTATCTGATCAACTACCCATGTTCCAATTTTGTTAGTTGATATAATAAAAAATGTCCTTTATAGCATTTTCCTGCTCCACAAAAAGATCTAGTCCAAAGCGGGCATTGTATTTAATTGTCATGACTCTTTTTAGCCTCTTAAACTCTTTTGTCCATCTTTGTCTTTTATGACATTGACATTTTTGAAGAATAGTTCTGTGGTTATTCTTCAAAATAATGGCCCCTCAAATATGTTCATGTCCTAATCATCAGAATTTGCAAATATATTACCTTATATAGCAAAGAGAATTTTGATTAAGTTAAGGATCTTGAAATTGGAAGATTATCCTGGATCATCCACATGGGCCCAGTGTAATCATAGGCATCCTTAAAAGAGGGAGGTAGAAGGATCTGAGTCAGAGAAGATGTAAGAAAGGAAGCAGAGGTTGGACTGATGTGATTGCTGGCTTTGAAGATGGAAGGGTGCCATAAGCCAAGAAATCCAAGTCCCCCAACCACCTTTTTTTTTTTTCTTTAACTAGAATTTTTCTTATGTTGCACTTGTCTGATGTTTCTTTTTTTTTTTTTTAAGTTTTGCCTTTTTTTTTTTTTTTAAGATTTATTTTATTGTGTTTGACAGAGACAGAGAGAAGGGGGAGGGCCCAGAGCAGTCTCCATAGTTGTATGTCATCAGTTTTCAACATGGTTTTATTCCACACAGGTGGGTGGGGGCCACATAGGGCAGGAACTGGGCTCGGAGCCTCCTGCATGGGAAGCACACCCCAGTTCAGCATTTGGGTCCGCACTGGCCAGGGCCGGGATTCGATCCTCGGCCCCTGGGGCTGCAAAGTGAGTGCTTAACCCGCTGAGCCACCCCAGCTTCCCCTGGATGTTTCTTTCCATTAGATGGAGGTTATGCATTCTTGGCTGGAAGACAGCATAGGTGGTATCAGGAAATCACACAATGCTTGTCTGTCCCTCCTAGGTAACATAAATTTTCATCACTCAGTCAAGGTGTCACCCAATTTATTCTCTGTATTACAGAGTTTTGTCTTTTTTTTTTTCTGTTCTGTCTTGTAATGAATATTATCTGCTTCTCATCAAAATTTCCCCCTACATGTTGTACCTATCAATAATTCTTGGCTGAGCCAATCTTTACTATAAGGGTTGCTTCAACATTTTCTCCATGTTTACCAGTTGGCCTCAGCATTCCAATTTAAGTAAAAGCTCTCCTACCTCCTCCATTGTTAATTTACCTCTGTTCATTATGGGCTCATGAATTCCTATTTTTTCCAGTGGCTTATAATTCATTACTCATTCTAATTATTTTTAATGCTTAAGTTATTCCAGATTTGACCTGTGGGAGCCCCTCAAGCTTGCTTGTGTGTCCTTGTAATATGTCCCATTTTCTAAAGCATTTCCTAAATGTCTGGCATCACAAATACTTGCAAGTTTATGTTGTGCATACCCTGCCAGCCTTAGAGGGAGCCATTTCTCCAAGGAACTCTGATGCTTTTAGTAGGAAATGGTATTAGAGACTGATATTAACTGTGCTTCTTGACCCATTTCATAGACAGGAAATGTAATTGTATACATGTGTACATATATATAATACACATACACACAAATACACACACATGTGCACATAAACATATATACAGGCACATGTTTTAGAAATG
>PVKE010045509.1:0-12592 GCA_004027555.1 Craseonycteris thonglongyai | reverse complement strand
TGAAAAAAAAAAAGAAATGACCCAGGGATAGGCTGGGAAAGGCTATTCCACATTGATAATTTGAAAATAAGCACGGGATGTACTTGCAAGTCTTTACCCTGCTGAATTTGATTTTTGACCCTCCCTTTTCCCACTTTCTGCTGATGCCCTCATCTCTTGGCATGTGTCAAGGTTATGTTTTATGAATTCAGATATTTTTTATCGTGAAGACCCTTCAATAATGTGTCCTTCTCAGTTCCCTGTAAATATAATTGATACTGTCTAATAAAAGTGATTCGTTTCTTAATTCCTTATTTTTTCCTTAGGCAGCTAGACCACGGAATTTTTTAAAAACTCTGTTCTTGCCCTTTCACTTTGCTTCTGATGTGTCCACTGGAGTTAATCTCATGTGTATCTTTCCACACCCCTCTCCCCTTCACACCATAGTTACATACTCTTCCTCATTCCAGTGCTGATGAGATTACTCTCCATTATTTACAGGGTCACCTCTCAACATTTTAGCTTGAGACTCAAGGCCACTTCTGTATTCTCTAATCCACTAGCCCCCAATTAATCTTCTCTTAGGAACTAAATTTAGGGTGTGTCCTTTTATCTTTGCAGTGGTCTCATTGTGGTGTAAAATTTTACCAAATGCTTTGTCTCCTCTATCAATGAGCTCATTTAGAGCGAAGATCAGGGCTCATAAATGTTTGAGGAGATAAACTGAAGGACCCAACCTACCTCTGTGAAACTTACATACAGCACGAGAGTCTATGTCTCTTCTCTATGTACTGCTTCCCATCAGATTTTATTGAGCCAATTCATATTAATTATGGCTGCACAATAAGTCTTATGTATTCAAATTTGAACATTCATAACTCTTATATATTGAAATTTTACTGTTTGTAAATTTTATGTATTCAAATTTTACTGTTCTCTAACAGAACCTTCCTTTGTTATGTCTGTGGAATCTTGCTTTGAAAACAGGAAGGTAGAACATTCCAACAGCATCATGAGCACTGTGTTTATATTTGTAAAGCCTGTAGTCTTTCCAGGCCTCTGGGCAAAAGCAAATAGAAATAATCAGAGACACTAGAACTTGATTATGTTGAACTGGATTCTTATAACAGAGGCTGGAAAGCCAAATTTAGAGGCTGGGTGCTTTATACTGAAAAAGATCCTTGTAATATTGCAAAGCCATAGACTCCAGTTTGCTGGAATCTCTGAAAATATCTAGGTGTTTTGAAACATACAATAATCCCATGTTTTTTACGAACTCCATAATTGTATTATTTTTCAAGGGAGCTGCATAAAGGTGTAGGATGAGGGGAATGGGAAGGCCACAGAGTTTGGATTCAGACAGACTGGATTTGTTCTGCCCCAGCCAATGAGGGTAACTTAAGCATGTTTCTTCATCTTTTTGTCTACTTCCTCAATTTTGAAATAGAGGAATAAGCATACGCATCTCCTTGTATCACTGAGGAATAGATTAGGTAAGGTCTGCCACACATCAAGTACTAGGAAGCACTAGCTGCCTTCCCCTTTGCCCTCCAACTGGAAATAATACGAACAATGTGACTTATAAATGGCTGTTGTTTTTTCTTCATGGATAAGGCAGTTCTGTAATACTTTGTCATTGTTTCCCACAAAGAGCGCTCTGTAGGACCCCAGGAGCTCTTACCTGATTTCTGCGAAACAGCATTTACTTCTGGGGTCCAGAAGAGGATATGATACCTTGAAATAATCATCACTGTCACTCAATTACAGCATTCGAAGTACTCTTAAAATCACTTTTATTTTTGAGGGAAAAAAGGAAATCCTTCCAGCAGTCTTATCACCTCCAAAACAGTGGACATCATGGATAAGTAAGAAGGAATTACCCTAAGAAACTGCTCTTAAAAACAACTACCTACCAAGGAGTGTGGCTTAGCAACAGGCGCAAAAATATTTTTTCCACTAAATCTCAGCTTGTCAACTATAAACATGAAAATGGCAGCACTCATAATATATTCTATGGAGAAAGGGCTGTTTCCACTAAGTGAAATTCTTAAGTAAGAGCTTCGAAAAATGAACATTTACTTTTGAACACCCTAGGGAATAAACAGGTGAACAACAAGCAAAAGCCATTACAAAGAGAGAAGCAAAAAAAGGCAAATAAAACAAATGATTCCATTGCAGAACACATTGTGGAAAATGTGATGTGATATGAGACACATTTGATTTAGCGTGAATGGCCAATGTAACTACAATTGGCTAATTAATATTTTTTCTTCTTCTGCATAATATTAGTGTCATCTAAAGTGATGAAAGTATTTTGAACATCAAAACCCCACCATCACACACAGTTATGTTTATAGGCTTCTTTCCTAGTGAAAAACCTGTTTTTTTAGCCTATATCTAGATTTCAGTTTAAAGGCGTAGCTGCTGCCTGGAAATACAATGTAATACGAGGCCTGACAATTAAGTTTGCAAACTCATCCTATAAAAAGTGCTACATACCTCATTGCTGAATATTATTACTGTCACCTTCGAAATACTCCCCTTGGGAAGCCACGCACTGACGCCAGTGCCTACTCTATCCTTCAAAGCAATTTTGGAACTTTTTCTGGAATGGCCATCAGAGCCATCCTTGTATTATGCTTGATGTCCTGATTGTCATTAAAATGTCTTCCTTTCAATATTTTCTTTATCTTTGAGTACAGAAAAATGTCATTGGGGGCCAGATCTGGTGAGTAGAGAGGGTGTTCCAATACTGTTGTTTGTCTACTGGCTAAAAACTCTCACAAATAGTGCTGTGTGAGCTGGTGCATTGTCATGGTGCAGGAGCAATGAGTTGTCAGTGAAAAGTTCAGGTCATTTTTCATCTAATTTTTTCACACAGCTTTTTCAGCACTTCCAAATAGTCAACTTGGTTGACTGTCCAATTGGTCCAAATTCATAATGAACAATCCCTCTGATAACAAAAAAGTTTAGCAACATCATTTTGACTTTTGATTTGAACTGACAGACCTTTTTTGGTTGTAGAGAATCAAATGACTCCATTGTGCAATTTGATTCTTTGTCTCAGGATTCTATTGGTACACCCATGTTTCATCACCAGTGATAACGTGGCCCAATACTTTGTCTTGCCTCACTAAAAGGTCTTGGCAAACTAAAGCTCCAACATTCTCTTGCTAGCACATGACAATATGCAACAACAATAATGAACACTGCTAAGCAAAGACACTGTCACATGTTGAACACAGCTGTGAGATATACCAAGGATATGAAATCTTACTGAGTTGTTTGCACAGTGTTAGCAACGTAAGCACAGGGTGGCAAGTTCATGAACTTAATTGTCAAACCTCATAAGGTAAAGAAGGGTCTATATATACAACTTGATTTTTTTTTCCTTTAAAAAACAAATGTTAGCGCTCCCCCTTGATTATGTTTCTTTTATGTGGATGTGTTGATCTTGTAAAAAATGCTTTGCAAATATGGAAAGGGTTATGGGAAATTGTAACATTGTCTTCATTAGTGATTTTTAAAGGAATAAGTATAATTATCTTAATGGTTTAAGTTTGATATTTTATGACAGGTATGCAAACAAGATAGCTTATTATTGTTGCTTCCTGTTCCATTAATGGAATTTCTATGAAATTATATAACAAATAGATTTCTGAAAAAAAATGAGTATTGAAATAATTCTTTGTCCTTAAGTAATGGAAGAACTTGTAAATAATTAGAGAAAAATCCATAATTTAATTAAACTGGTAGTTGGGTTTGGGTCTGACATCACCTTTGTAGTGAACTCTTAACAAGAAAGATGATGGGATTTAAACTTTAAGTTCCATTTTCTTCTATCTTCAAAATTAAGAGCATGTTCTGATGAAGCAGTGATAGTTGGTATCTGTGAAATGTGAATAGAACCATGAAATCACTTTTGAAATGATGTAAATAGTGGGATTGTTTGGAAAATTAAGAAATGGCCGTGGGGGAGAAGCTTAAGAAGGACACAGGTGTGTCACTGGTAGAAATAACCTTCTGTTACATGGCCTTGTTGTGTATACAGTAGCTCTTAGCCTTCTGCAATGGATATTTATTGGGAGTCCATAGAAAAAAATGAAATATTTCCTTTCTTCATGTCACTCCATAATGTACCTCTATAAAGCCCAAGTGGTAGCACTAGAGGCATGTCACCGCCACTTGTCCTGTGATAACAGGAAGGGATTGGTCAATATCTTGAGGTTATGAGCATAGCCACACCTGATTCCAGGAAGATTGAATCTCTAGTATAGCCTGGTGGTTCAGTATTGGAACTAGGTGGGCCTGAGTTTGAGTCCCAGCCCTGCTTTTTACCTGAGTGAAACATCAGGCAAATTATAAATTTTAACAGCCTCTTCTGTTACGTGAATACATTAATATCTTACAGAGTTCTTATAAAGACTAAGTGAAATAAGTTATGGAAAGCATTATATGTAGAATGATCTTAGTATATCGCTGTAGGTTTTATGTGTGTTTGGCTAATTACCACTGAATCTTAAATTCTTTAATAAATGGATGAGTGAATGCGTGGATGGATTCATGGAGTGGATGAATATGTTTAGTGATTCTGTCCCAAAATGCCTAAAAGATTCATTGTTTTGTTTTGTTTTGTTTTTAAGATTGCAGTAGGCCCGAATAGAATAACTGAAGCTCTAATTCAATTGTTCCCAGAGAGAAAGTATGCTATGGCACATCAAACTTAAAGACAGGGGGCCATTTTTCATAATCTTTTCCAATTTTGTAACTTGTATTTCTTTTGTTTCTTAAAGCCTTTCTTTTGGGTATATCATTTCACATTCCTGTGTCCTTTAGAAAGTAGGACATGTGTAATTATTCCTATCCTGTAGATTCCCCGAGAGGAAAATGAAATGATGAAGGTCCTGTTCCTTTCTGTTTTGTAGAGGTCTGTACCAAATAATCATCGTATCAACAACTTATGCCCCGAATTGAATGAACAAGCCGTGTGGAATACTCAAAAGATCCCAGGCTGGGTGGACAGAGTGTCTGAGTTCTAGGTTTTGCACTATATCTAAAAAATCTTTGAGTTTTGTCAAATTACTCAACCTTCTTGAGTCTCAGTTGTTCCATCTGTTCAAGATGGGGTGGTTCCAGTAATTCTCTAATGATCAGATTCTAGGGGGCTAATGCTAATAGTTAGGAACTCGGCTTTCGATCTTGTTTGCATGTGTTTGAGCTGCTTTCACTGCTTCCTGGATCTGGCATCTTGGCAAGACAATCTATATCAGCCCCACTTTTCTCATCTGTGTCGTGGGGAATAACAAAATCACAGCCTCCTTAACAGGTGGTCTGGAGGATTAAATGAGTTAGTACCTGCAGGGCATTTGGCATAGTACTGGTACCTTGTGCATTTAAGTGCTCCACGAATATTAACAAGTCTTTCAACATGGTTTATTCAAAAATAGGGAAGGTAAGTATCACTGATGTTTGGCATTAATGTGTTCCTGTATTACTGACAGACCCAGCAGTCCAAGTCATGTCCTCCCAAAGCCACCAAAGGCAGACTATGACAGAAAAACGTCCCACAGAGACATGCAGTCCCTCTGAGTCCCTCTAGAAGCTCAGAAATGTTTCACAGTGATAATACTGATGAGTCTGTGTAGATAGCATGGCGATTCCTGGTGCAGACAGGTAAGACAGACCTTTTGGTTTATGGCCAGATTTGGAAGGCTAATTGTGAAATATTTGATATGAGGGAGTTGTTCCAGAAATCCTTTTAAGAGTCTTGTTGCCCAAATGTCTGATTCTCCTGCCACTGTGTTATGTCTCTGAAAATTTCACCAGCCGAACCTCCAGGATCTGATTTTAGATGAGTACAGAGGTAATGGTGTTTGTTGTTGTTGTTTTAACTGTGGGATTTTTACAAATTAAAGACTTGAAATAACAACAGATGCTGTGAGTAAGGTGGGGAATGCTTAGAAAGCAGGTAAGATTGTCTAGGTATCTTCATTAATCATTGTTCAGAAATGCACACCCACTCTCCTGCAGCTTTCAGACAGAGCAAAATGATGTAATGGATAATGCAATCATAAAGTTTAGTGGGCAAGAAATGTGAAATCAGGATAGATTTGACGATAAAGTCTTCTTAAAAGGCAAGCAGAGTATTTAGTAGTGGCCAACTTTTAACTTCCTTGCCCCGGATAATACACTTGCTCTTCCTCTCTTTCTCTTTTCCTCTTTCCCTCTTCCCCTCTCCCTCCCTCCCCCTCCCCCTTTTCAGGGGCTATACTACTGGGATCATCTAAGGGTCACTTCTTGAACTCCTTGGACTAGGGCCGTCAGATTCATACTTTTATCCTCAGATACCAGCACGGATAGGTATACAGTAGGGATTCAACAAATCCTTGTAGGAAGAAGTAGTGAGAGAGGGAGCAGGAGAGAAGGCACCATGAGGGAGAAGGAAAACAGGAAGATTTCAGGTTGCATCTAATAGGTGACTGTAAATAGTTTCGGTATTGGCGATGCTGGTGGTTCTGCCATGTAATTTTGGAAGAGGACAAAACCTTCTTTGTCTTAATTGAAGAAACAGAAGAGTTTTGAAGTGTGTTAAAACGCAGCTCTGCCTATGTGATTGACACAATTGTCTAGATTTCTACTAAAACAGCATAGACTCAATTTTATAATCATTAGCTTATAGGGTAGGGTGGATACTTTTCAAATGTGATGTTGAGGGTTTAAGTTAGAATGAGAATCTCATCAGGAATAGAAAGCCAAGCCTCCCTTCTCTTTTCATTCTCATATAGAAAAAAAGGGGAAAACATTTTACTTTGTTCTTTTCAAAGAGCTTAACTTTTTAAAGGGCTTCATCACACTCTGCAGGACACCACATAGATATAAGTGAAAATGGTTCATAATTGGGCTAGCAATCAAGTGTTTATTGAAGTCCCAAATACCAGACATGTCTAAGTGCTAGTGTTGTGGTCTTCCTGAGGGAGTTAATAAACCATTGCCTTGCAAAAAGACATTGTAGGAGACAAACATTTGACAGTGAGTGATCACAGGCTGTGGACGCCCTTCCTACAGAGTGGAAGTATTATGTGATTCCTTTCCTGACATGTTAGTACACCTAAGAAATACAGTCCAGGATGGACAGACAACATTTTCAGTTTTCTGAAGCTCGCCAGGCCCGTACAGATGAGTGTGAGGTCCAATCAGACCACGGCTGTGCAGTTTGAATACCTAGTTGACTCTTCTCCGTGTCTTAACTGATACTTGACATTTCAGTTGAAGTTGACAACCGATTCAACTCGCCTCCGAGAGCTGAGCCTCTCACCCTCTCCAAATTGTGATATTTCTATTAGAACTGTTATTTGTAAAAGTTAACTTGCTGGTCTTTACCAGAACAGTTAGCATTGTGAGTATGGATGTGGTGTTTAACCATTGAAGGAGTGCTTAAGGCCTTTTAGCCATTCCAGTCTGAATGTAAAAGCAGCTGCCTCTAGGAATTTCATGAAACTCAGCCTGGGTCAGAGAACAGTTCGTCCTGGATCTGAGGTCCCTGTTCTCTGAAGATGATTTACTGTCCTGCAGAGTTGGAGGTGAGGCTCTGTCACATGCCACCCTCACATTCCCTCACCCCTTGGATATACATCACACTCTGCAGAAGACACTAATGTGGACTAAAGACCTATAACTTCTAATAACGCCTGTCTAATGGAGATAGGAATCCGTCTGTTAATGAAATTTGAGTCCTTAGAGACTTGGTATGCAAGTTAGAAATTTGATTTTATTCCTCACGTGAAAACATCTTTATTGAAAGAGAGAGATGGAAAGTCTACAGGTGGCATAGTATTGTTTGCTTTTCATGTCAAATTTCAAGTAGGTCAAGATCCTGATATAAGGGGCCAAAGAAATGTAGCAGCCCCGATAATCTTGCAATACCTTCAAAAATGACTTCAATATGTCAAAATATGGCTGGACACCTACAAGATGCTACAGGTCAGCAACATAACTGTTTTTCTCCTACCTAAAATCTTAAGATGAACCTGGTAAGGAGAGAGAAGAAAATGGGAATAAAGCCAACTATGAAAAACTAGAAAATAAAGGGCTGTTCAAACTTTCAGCATTAGAGGTCGAAGTGAACATTCAGATATACACGTATTTCTAGTAATGAGACGTTAATACAGTACGGATAGAACACATACAATTAAGAAATTTACCGTGAAGTTGATAAAATTCAGCTGCATGTATATAGATGTTTTGTGCTTACATAAAACCATCTGGGATATGCAGATGGTTCCCTCCAAATTAAATCAAAGCAATAGTAATGGGCAGTACTGTGTAGACATTTAAAATTTTTACTGAGTTTGGTAATCTAGAGACCATGATACAGACTTCATCTACAATAGTCACCCTTCTGAGACAGCATCCAATGAGTTGTGCCAAGAGTATATGCAAGGCACAGGAATTTCATTGATAGGGACTTTATTTTAGAAACTTACTCACTGTTGTCAAGCTCTGTCCTATATGCCAAATACCCTGCTTTCTTTTCTCAGATTTTACCTACAAGTGGTACTCTGTGAATTGCAAAAAGTTAATAATAAAGGTCTATTCGTTTTAAAAATTGAATCAAAGCCTTGGGGAGCCAGCCACATTCCTGGGGGAGAATCCATTTCAAGTCCAGTAATGTTGCAGCAATCTACTCAGGAGGATGCACCTATCCCTAGAGGCAGTTGTAGAAAATGATTAAGCTCATCCTGAAACCAGACTCTTTGGGTTCAAATCCTGTCTCTTTCCCATACTCAGCTACCTGAGGTAAGTTACCCTGTGCCTTAATTTTCTCGAGGAGCATATAGATAGATGTATCTAATAAAGTTGTTGAGAAGATTAAAGGAGTTCATATACTGTGCTAAGGAACAGGGTCTTGCACATAGTATGTGCACAATAAGTATTAGCCTTTGCTATTCTAAATAATATTGTACTAGCAATTAGTTCTCAATAATGGCTGTATTAGCGATTTCAGCCCTGTGTGCAATTGGTCTAGTAAATGACTTTGTAAAATCTTCCTGTTTTCTAAGTGATAAATCCTGAAAAGCACAGACCGTCTTACTCAATAGGAAGCTGATAGCCACGCCTAATTGACAGCTTTCTTTTTTTTTTTTTTAAGATTTATTTTATTGTTTTTGACAGAGACAGACAGAGACAGAGAGACAGAGACAGAGAGAAGGGGGAGCGCTCAGAGCAGTCTCCATAGTTGTACATCATCAGTTTTTCAACATGGTTTTGTTCCAGACAGGTAGGCAGGGCTGTGCCGGGCAGGAACTGGGCCAGGGGTCTCCTGCATGGGGGGCACGCCATCCTGAGCCAGGGGCCAAACTGGGGGGCAAGAACTGAACTGGGGGCCTCTCACATGCGAAGCACACCCCAGTTCAGCACATGGGTCTGCACAGGCCGGGGCCAGGACTCGATCCTTAGTCCCCAGGGCTGCAAAGCAAATACTTAACCTGCTGAGCCATCCTGGCTTTCCCGATAGCTCTTTCTTAAAACATTTTTAAATCAGGTAGCTATGTTACTCGTTCGCAGATACCTTGAGAGCAAAGTTCATAAGTAACCTTCACAGCTTGTGAGTATTCAGTGAAGTGATGAATGCATTTGTTTGAACTACTTCGTCCTGAACTTTACATTAGGGATATTATGTTTTATGAGAAGGGTACCTAGATTTTCAAAAGGGAGATAGATGAGGTGGTATCTCTACATAGACCCATACAATATATTGGATGTATATATCTCTATATATCTATATTTGTATATCTATTTGTGTGTGTGTATATATACATATAAATATATTAATAAATATATTAATTATATGTATATATGTGTGTGTGTGTGTGTGTATGTATATATATATATATATAGATATATATATATATATATCTATATATATATATAAAGCAAACCAGAAAAGACAATTCTGAGGGCCATTTTGCACTAGTTCCTATTAGAAGGAAAATGGGGGCTATAGAAATAAACCAGCACCCGTTTCAGGAAAGCAAATAATGGACTTCTGTAGAAAGTATCTCTTATGACGGTCTAAGCATAGACCGCACAAGTAACGAAGCCTCTGGGTAGTCTGTTTTGCTCCTGGAATATATTATACA
This sequence comes from Craseonycteris thonglongyai, assembly GCA_004027555.1. Lineage (NCBI taxonomy): Eukaryota > Metazoa > Chordata > Mammalia > Chiroptera > Craseonycteridae > Craseonycteris > Craseonycteris thonglongyai. Next base: position 2,474 of record PVKE010045509.1, on the reverse strand, counting down.
TCCTGTGTGTTTTCATTCGGGTTATGACATTGCCGCTTTGTAAGCGAAACAAAAGGCAACGGGCTTTTATTTGCCCCCAGAGTTATATTTAAGATGTTCAGCGAATCTGTATTTTCACCCTGCAACCATTGTCCTGGCTTCAAAAATTAATGTGAAAAGTAAGGGAAGGAGAACAGAGAAAACACACTAGGTGGGTGCAGGGGGGACTTGGAGTCTTGGGGATGGACAGGTGCTTAGCGGGTTTAAAATAAGAAGTAAAGCCATGGCCGGTGGTCCTGGGAAATTGTCGATGTGCATTACGAACAGGTAGAATAGAGACTGTCAGAAGCACTTTTCCTCTAGATACATGGGGAGCATTGCAATGCACATTCAAAGAAGTCTCTTTCAGCATTCAGTCATTTTCTGTTTGAAGCTTTCATTACCCTGCTCCTTGCTGCCTAACGCTTTCAGTTTGAAATCATGTCACAAAAGAGAGGGGCCGGTATACACACCCAGAGGAAGAGTGCTGGAGCATCAGCATAGGGGTGTTTATTCAGCAGGAAGTTCCCGCTACTTGATTCCTTTCTAGATTTCCGTTTTGTTCTCCCAGTGCTTTTGTATCTTGCAGATTGGGCACAGTGTTTCTGTGGGGTGATTACTGTGTTTCTGCACTTACCAGAGCAGATACTATGCTTTGGGAGACAAGGTATTCTGGAATAAAGGAATAGTTATTCCTATCACGTTCTCTGTATCGAATAATGTGGGTGGTTTAGTGGCTTTTCTAAGGGTTTAGTGTCTTAACCAAAGAAAGCTGTGTTTAAAATATATTTATATGCACAGATACATGAACATATAAGCACGTGCAAACACATAGATAGGTTCTCATGCGTATATATACTATAAAGTCCAGTCCTGGCTGCTCCTGGGTTGTGAAGGAATTCACTAAACAAAGTAAGAAAAGGAAACGCGGTTTGATAAAGTACACTCAAAGGCAGAGTGGGCAGAGCCTCAAAGGGGCAATTGCACCCATGAGCAGGGAGATGGGACTTCTATTGTGGGGACATAGTGGACGTTTTTTGCTTACTGCCCTGGAGAACCAGGTTTCAGTTGTGTGCTTGCAACATCCAGTGCTGACTTAAAGGGCGAGGTTTTTTGGTGGTTTGTTTTTTTTTGACAGAAATTATGCGCTTCTTTCTCTGCAACCACAGGTATTGATCCAGGGCTCAGCAATCCCCAAACAGTAGCTGTTCCTCTTTTTAAAAATTCAGGCCTTCTTTTCCCCACCACCACAGGCCATCCCAGGCCATAACTGCAGGTGTCATGCCTGCCTGGACCTCAGCAGCGCTTTTTGATCCACCTTCACCGCATCCTGAGCACTTACACACACATGTGCAGGCTGTCTGATAAACATCCAGCCATTGTGTCTACGTGTAACGAGAATGGTTACATGGCTGGATACTTTCTGGACCGCTCTCATCTGTCACTGTCATAGTTACTCATGCTAAAGTTTCTGTATGTGGCCCAATCAGCACACTCTTTTCTGAGCACCTGCTCAGCCTACAGGGACAGAGGACTCAGCCCTGGGCAAGTAGTTTAGGGTCTGGCAGTGGACGGACATGGAGTGGGTGTCATACGCTTCCATGGTGTGAAGTGTAGGCAATGACTTGGAACAGAGTACATGGGGGGCTCATTCCCCCTCTGGGGCCCTGAGAAGGCTGCATGAGGAGGTGACCTTTGAGCTGATCCCTGATCAAGGGACCGGAATAAACAGAGAAGTCAAAAAAATGTCCACCGGGTGCACTAAGTCATCACTTCGGGGTTAAATTTACACCAACATGAAGATGAGTTCTTTTGTTTCCAAATAGTTCAGATGTTCTTGGAATTCCCTTTCTTACTGCCCAGAGGACAGGGAGCCAGGTGGCTAAGCCATAGGTGCTTATAAGTAGCAGTTATGTATTTTCCACATATGCATAATATATGCACATATGCTAAGGTGACCAGATTTTAACATTGGTAAAGCGGGACACCATTGATCGGGGGGGAGGGGGTTCTTGATGAAAAATTGTGTCTATCTCCTGCCGTTTCCTAGCTTGTCGTGCATTCTTTCCAAAAATTGGGACTTTTTTAAAATGCCGCGGGATGCGGGACAAATTGTTAAAAATCAGGACCGTCCCGCCAAAAGCAGGACATCTGGTCACCTTAACATATGCATATATGGAATATATATATATAATGTTGTTTTTTTTTTATTTTTATTTTTTTTATCTTTTCACATTTATAGAGAGAAATTATCTTTTTGTCTTCAGTGCATATTTATTTCTATTTTACTTTTGACAGATAGAGAGAGACAGAGACAGAGACAGCTAGAGAACCGAACTGTGGGAACTCCCCAGTTCAGCACGTGGGTCCTGCCTGGGCCGGAGCCGGGATTCGATCCTCGGTCCTCATGGCCTCAAAGCGAGCGCTCAACCCGCTGAGCCGTCCCGGCTTTCCCC
>PVKE010045508.1:0-12592 GCA_004027555.1 Craseonycteris thonglongyai | reverse complement strand
GCTTCCCCTCCTTGGGACCATTTTTGCACACACCTTTCTCATGCCAAGATTGTCAGTGACGGTTTTACTGTTTCTCTATGGATGTTTACTTGGTCTGCCATGTTTCTCAGTCACCTGACAATTTTGATTTACAATTTTTAAATGTTTTTGTCAGCTCTGCTTGTTCCTGGCCGCCCTGCCCTCTCTTCATCAGTGGTGCTTTCTCTCTCCTCAGAAAAACGTTTAATCCATTTGTACATTGCCGTTTTCTTCATGGCGTTATACCCATAAACTTGGACTAGCATGTCCCTGATTTCACTTCCACTCTTGCCAAATTTAATGAGAAACTCAGTGTTTTTTTGTTGCTCTAATTCAAGCTCCAACATTCTCACAACGGCACACAAAAACCCGCAACAATAATGAACATCGCTCAACAAGACATCACCACATGCTGACATGAATACAGATGTGAGACACTGATATACCTAGATTATGAAACCGTACCAAGTTGTTTGTACTGTGCTGTCAAGGTAAGTGCCTGGTAGCAAGTTCATGAACTTAATTGTCAGACCTTGTACTAATACTGTCACTACCAGTCATGTCACTATGGAGCACCTGGTAAGTGGCTAGTTTGAGAAACTAAATTTTAAATTGCATTTAATTTAAATCTACAAGGCTACCTGTGACTAGAGGCAGCAAAGCTCTAGTGACTTGTGTAAGAACATGACAGAATGAGTAACACGGAGAACACAGTTCTCCATCAAGTACTAATCAAAGACTTTGACTTCTAAATCAGTGTTCTGCACTAGTCTGGGATTTTAGGAGAGCCATAGGACTGACAGTTCTATTGTCAAGTACTTTGTTCCCAGAGAGTTGTAGTTCTCAGCTTTAGGACTTAGAAATAAGAGCCCCGGAGAGAGAGGGTGAGAGCATACCTTTCAGCATGGCTCTCACATGAAAGTTGAGACACAAACCCAGCCTCTGACTGTTGGTATGTAATCAACACCTCCACCATCAAGGTCAGCCTTTTCTGTTACTCCTCATGGGACAGGAGATTATGGTCCAGAATGGCAATCATCTGGGGTTTTGCCCACTTATCAGCCCAGGCTACTACTGCTCTCTGTTTGAGAAGCTTGCCAGCCAAATGAAAATTACCATACAACACACACACTCTTTTTAGACCACAGGATATATGAGATCGTAAGATGCGCTGAAATTCCATGTCCAGGCATAGATTCCCTACACCCCTAAAGGTGCTTAATTAAGACCACCACTGTGTCTCCCCTCTACAACTAGCCAAGCTCCTCCCTCTCCTGCTGCAAATTCTTTTCAAAGATTTTATTGTTTTTGACAGAAACAGAGACAGAGAGAAGGGGGAAGGCACAGACAGTCTCCATGGTTGTGTGTCACCAATTTTTGACATGGTTTCGTTCCATACAGGTGGGCAGGAGCTGGGCTGGGGGGCTCCTGCTTGGGAGGCACACCTTCTTGAGCCAGGGGCCGAACCAGGGGGGGCGAGAACCAAATTGGGAGCCTCCCTTATGGGAAGCACACCCCAGTTCAGCGTATGGGTCCACATGGACCGGGGCTGGGATTTGATCCTCGGTCCCCAGGGTTGCAAAGCAAGGGCTTAACCCGCTGAGCCATCCCAGCTTCCCCTGCAAACACTTCATCAGAGGCTGAGCCAAGCATGAAGACGTTGCAGAAAGGGATCCCCCCACTAAAGGTCAATGGCAGGTAGAGCTCCTGGATGGAGACCTGGCTCTGAGAATCGCAGTAGAAAGGTTACTACTCTCCACTTAATAATTCAGACCAAAGAGCAAATTGTTTTTCACTGGGAGGTTGGGAGAATAGTCTAGCAGTAAGTCCGGCAGCAGTCTCTGGGGTTGCACTAAAACACTGACCACACTGCACAACAGGCCACTGCTGAAAAATAACACAGGTAAGACCTTCATCAAGTGTATAATAAATACATTGCGGGCACTGTCCTAGATGCTTTGCTTGTGTTACTCATTTAATTCTCACAACAAACCCAAGATGCAGGTAGGTATCTTTATTATTCCCAAGGATCAGATGAGAAAACCAAGGCCTAGGTAGTGGCTAAGGACACAATTCAAACTCAAGGCTTTCCTCCTAACCTCTCCTTTTTACTTCCCCTTATCCAAAAAGAAGTGTCTTTTTTCCTCCAGGGCCAGCAGTAGAGAGATCCATGGCTTAAATACACCAGACAATGTGAAGTTGGAGAATAGTAAAAAACCTGACAACCTAGATTCCTTTGGATCCCTGGAAATACATTCAACTGGATCAAATTAGATCACATCCCCTGCAAAGTTCTTCAGACACTGCAGGTGACAGTTTTCTAAACCTTCTCCAACCCTGGCTGGCAGTTCCCTGGGCTCACAGATACCCGGGGCTGTCCCCATGGCTATAGTTGCTCTCATCTATTCTTGGTTTTTGGTCATGTAACAATAGCACGAAGAAATTTCTGTAACATAGAAGTCTCACAGTGGTAGCCCATAGGCTGAATCTAGCCCAGAGATGGTCCTTTGGACTTAAAAGTTATTTTAAAAATTTGAGTTAGATTCTAACATTTAAAATTAAGGGGATGCTAGGATGGCCCACGCCCACCTGTGTGGAATAAAACTATATCGAAAACTGATGACGTACAACCATGGAGACTGCTCTGCCTCCCCTCCACCTCTGTCTCTGTCTCTCTCTCTGTCAAAACAATAAAATAAATCTTAAAAAAAAAAATAAAAAAAATAAAAAATTGGGGAAGCCGGGATGGCTCAGTGGGTTGAGCGCTCACTTTGCAGCCACGGGGACCGAGGATCGAATCCCGGCCCCGGCCCGTGTGGACCCATATGCTGAGCTGGGGAGTGCCCCCAGTTCAGTTTTCGCCAGGGTGAGACCCCAGCCCAGTTCCTGCCCTGTGCAGCCCTGCCCACCTGTGGAATGAAACTATGTGGAAAAACCAATGATGTGCAACTATGGAGACTGTTCTGGGCCCTCCCCCTTCTCTCTGTCTCTGTATCTCTCTCTCTCTGTCAAAAACAAAAATAAATCTTTAAAAAAAAAAAAAATTAAAACATCTCACATAAAAATCTTTATTTCCAGCTTCTCTTGAGGAAAAACCAGACCATCTGGCAAAAGTTGGCTGGAACTCCATGGAAAGAGCATGACTTCCCCAGACTGCCAGCTGCTGCCACCCCTAATGCTCTCCACAAGGAGGCAGGGCTGTCGAACCTTCAACTTGAGCCATTTCTTCTTGCATCAGTTGGCTTCACTTGCTTCCATTACCTGCCTGGTCTGGCTAGTATCTGAATTTGCAAGTCTTGATCTGACATCTAGCATTTCATCATGGCCTCATCACCCAACTGTTTCTGCCAGCCATCCGGCTTCTACCCCACCTGATCCTGTTCTCACAATCTCCTCCATGTTACACAGACTACCCCACCACCATCTCAAATTCTCCTCTCTTGGCCCCTAAGACTCAACATAATCTTTTCAGGAAGACAAGTATGTTATTTCTGTGTTACTTCATTTTGCTGGCTCTTCCGACTCCTTCCCACCCTGAACTACAGGCACTCTCTGCAAAGCCAACTTCTGCCCTTCACTTTTTGCCCTCCTTACTTTAACCAAACACAAACCCTATCCAGTCTCATGGATCCAACATCCTACATATTTGCCTTCCAAATTTCCATCTCCATCCTGTTACTCCTCGTGGTATACGCATCATCCCAAATGCCTAACATTCAGAACAGAACTGGTTCTCTTGCCCTGTAAGCCAGCTCCTCTCCTGACTCCTCTGCTCTTAAGTATCACCACTTCCCCAGGAAAAACTTGAAGTCATCTCCATTTCCTTTTTCTCATTTATCTCCTCCAGTTGCCAACTCTTTCTCTGAAGTGCCTCTCATACAGTTCCTTTCAATTATTTGCTACCACCCCCTTAAAATAGCTCCTTATTACTAACTCATGGCTTGGAGCACACTGCTACCTCCATACCCAGCTCAAACACCTCCAAGACCCCCGAATGTCTCCATGACAGTACAACACTGCTTAAGTAGATCTCATTGCTCTCCACAATCTACAGACAGTCTACTTTTACCTCTTCGTTCTCCTGTCTTTCCCTATACTGAGACTATCTATACCAACATCACGCTCCACATGGGCTGTGCCCTTGTCTCTGGAATGCCTTCCCTTATTTCTTGCTAAGTCCCTGCCAATGCCAGCCTTTGCATGCTGCTCTGCTCTGGTGGACTGTTTCCCTGACAGGACCACCCAGTTGAACGCACAATCCTTTGCTGTTTTGTGTTCCTACTTCACGCTCATGCGTCCAGACCTTGTCCCTCCCTTGGTCTGCAGGATTCTTTAGAGCAGCACTTCGCACAGGACTCTATGTCTACTTACTGAGCTGCAGCATATTGTAGTGTTCAACTCTGCCTTACACAAAAAGAAGTCACTAATCCCAGAAGCTGCATAGATAAAACAAACCTTCTCATCCTTTGGGGGCCGACCCCGCTTCCGGGGACTCTGCTCTTGGGCTCTTTTCAGAGGGGACTTGGAGCCTCTCTCTGAAGAGCCTGAAGACACCCTCTTCTTTCCTTCTCCCATGTTCTTCTTCACCTTCCCTTCAGACAGGCTAAACTTGCGCTTCTCATCACCTGAGTTTGGCCTACTTCTCTCCTCACTGGAATTACGCCGATTCTTGTCATCAGCAGAATTGTGGGATGATGTCTGAAAGTTTAATAATAATAATGATAACCACCACAATAGCTGATGTCATTGCCACCACCATTTACATGAGCCACACCCTGTGACAAGCACTTCACATGCATTATCTCCACAACAATCCTATGAAACAGGCTCTGCTGTCATCCCCACTTACACATGGGAAAGTAGATAAAAAAAATATATCAAGTCACTTGTCCACGGTCTCAAAACTAAGAAATGGGATTTACACCCAGCCAGTGGATATATCCCAGAGGTTGTGCTCCTAATCTCTGTGCTATAAAAGGAAGAATCAACCTGTGCTATACTCAGATACTTCTCCTGGGTCCAATCAACTTTCCTAACAGCAACAATCTATTCAAGAAAGGTCAGATGCATGCATGGAGTTTCAAGCTGATTAGCAAATGCTGATACCTTAGAACTGAAGTAGCTCTCTCAATTGGCATTTCGTAAGAACAGAGTTTCGGGTTTGGGTGACATTTAATCTGTTAGTTACTATGCAAAAATAACAGGCTTGGCATTGGCATAAATGGAGAATCATGGAGTCTCTCACCTGGTCTTTGCCCTTGGCTCTCCTGAGGAATTCTTCCACAGCATCCACAGCTTGCTGGAATCGTTTTCCCTTGTTAATCTTTATCATTTCCTCCTTATGGGCATGATATGGCTTTAGCTGTTCCACTTTGATCCAGGCACTATCAGAAAACACACACAGAAAGGGTATGATCCACACTACCTATGCCAGAAAGTATCAAAGACCTAACCCCAGCAGAATGCAACGCAAATATCCATTTGCTTTAACTGGACTTTGAAACAGGCCTGATATTTTTTCAAAACATGCTATCAACTACCCCAAGCTCTTGAGCCTAAAAAGTATGTTTTCTTGGAAAAAGTCAAGCAGAGTAACAACAAACAAAATCAGAATATCCTCAAAATAAAACCAATGAATTGCAGGTTATTTCCACTCCTGTTCATCAGCTTTCTATACTGAACCACACACACACCCTGTCACATGCTCAGGGTAGAGGAAACCTGATGCTGCTCTCCCATTCTCACCACTCAGTACAGACAGCCACACATGGATCTCAGGGAATCAGGGCACCTGGAAGCATCACCACCCAGCAACGACCTGAGCCAGGCTGACAACCTGTCAATCAACAGAGAATCAGGGATGCTAAAGGAATGCAACACCTAAAATCTGCTGTTCTTACAGATATTTGTACCTATAGAGCCTTATACATAAATGATTGTATCCATGGCTACCAAGACACACAAATTATGTGTCACAAGGTTTGAAATGAGGGCAGCAGTCACAAAGGGGAGGCCCTTTAGAAACAAGATTCTACTTGAGATTAAAGGTACATATTTAATTTTTAGTTCCTATCATCAGTGCATAACACATGAAAGTCAAAATAGCTGTCAGTTGGGGAAGCTGGGATGGTTCAACATGTTAAGCGCTCGCTTTGCAGCTCTTGGGGACCCAGGATTGAATCCCGGCCCAGGCCTGTGCGGACCTGTTTGCTGAACTGGGTGTGGCCCCAGTTCGGTTCTCCCCCGGGCAAGCTTCCCATGTGGGAGGCCCCTGGTTCGAGGAGTGCCTCCCATGTGGCCCTGCGTGGCCCCCCGCCCCCCTGTGTGGAACAAAACCATGTCACAAGCTGATGATGTGCGACTGTGGAGACTGCTTGGGTCCTTTCCCCTTCTCTCTGTCTGTATCTCTCTCTGTCAAAAACAATAAATCTTTTTTTTTTTTTTTCCAGACAGAGACAGGGAGAAGGGGGAGGGCCCAGAGCAGTGTCCATAGTTGACAGCATCAGTTTTCCATATAGTTTCACTCCACAGGTGGGTGCGGGGCTGTGAAGAGCAGGAACTAGGCTGGGAGCCTCCTGCATAGGCCCCGGCAAGAACTGAACTGAGGATACACCCCAGCTCAGCATATGGGTCCGCATGGGCCGGAGCTGGGATTCAATCCTCGGTCTCCGGGGCAGCAAAGCGAGTGCTTAACCCGCTGAGTCAACCCAGCTTCCCAAAACAAATCTTAAAAAAAAAATAAAGCTGTTAGTTGTCAATTATGGAATATCTGGCCAACCATATAATTTGAACAAATCTGTCCCAACTGGCTTTCTATGCTTTCCTTAGATGTGGTTCAGTTTCCCAGTATAAAGGAGATGAATTTTATAGGCTTGGCAAGGTAACAGTTAATTTATGTTTTTATCCTGTAACACTCACAGGTTTCATAGGTATATGACCTTCAGAAAAAGCAGGTCAGGTTAAGGATGTAGAAACTGGGTTATTATACCAATTTAGGGGTCTCTCCTTTAGAGAAAGCTAGAGAAAATTCACTAATAACAGTAAAAGCGCTAACCTCTGTACATAAAAGTAGTGCTACCAATAAGACACCTGTAATTTGAGTGTTGTGTGAATGGCTGTGATGATGGGTCTGTACAAACATAGCAAATGTGGGACCATTAGACTGCAAATGTGACAGCAAATCAGGATTAGGCATGTTACCTATGAGTAAACAAAATCAGAGAGAATGGAACAATGAATGGGGACTCAGAAACTAGTCTCACTGCACGGATCTTCTACCAGATGAGGTAAGCAGTTACCTTGTGACCAATTCATCTTAAAGTTTGAAATTTGACACAACAGAGCCAAAAGATCCAATATACAGGGAGACAAACTAGAATTAAATTTCGACCCCACATTGCAAGTAAACCACTGAAATGACCCTCTTGCCTCTCCTTCATTTATAGTGTTTCTAAGGACAGACCACCAAAGCAATTAGGTCCAAAGCCAGACATGTCCTGAAAAGCAAGTTAAGCTGTCATTCTAACTGGCAGCTAGGATATGACACAAGTATCAATAATGAAGCTTAAAGAGCCACAACCCTCAACACAGGCCGCTTCTTTTCCGACTTTCAGATCAGAAGCTAAGAAGTGCACAAGTTCCAACGGGGTGATTTTTATGGAGCCCTTGAGATGGAACAACACACTAAGAATCTTAATCCCTGCCTCCCTCTTTTCCACATTAACCTCTGAATCATAGTAAGTGGAAAGGTAATGATAATTGTAGAGGAAGCACCAATAAATCCACATCTATGTTTTCGTTGAAGCATTTTACTGATTTCTGCCAGGAGAACGGTATAGTCAAAATTCCATTTATCTGGAAGCCTGGCATTCGAAATACTAAAATAAAATTCTCCTCTATGACCATCTTTTGAGAAGGGAAAATGGTTTGCTATAAGAGGATAAATGTAAGAAATGTTAACTTACTTAAGAAATCAATCTATTTATTAGAGAAGTACATTTTTATTTACTGTCACAGAAAAACAGTAAATAAAAATCCAGCCAGTTAGGGGATGCTGGGATAGCTCAGGGTTGAGTGCTTGCCTCGCAATCGGGAGGTCCGGAACTTGATTCCTGGCCCATGCAACCCTGTATATTGAACTGGGGCACAACTGGTGACTACCAGAATGGTTAGGTGGCAAAGGTTCTCGCCTCCCATGTGGGAGGCCACAGGTTCAGTCCCTGCCTTGTGTGGCCCCACATCCACCTGTGTGGAATGAAACCATGTCACAACAAATTGATGTACAACTGGAAACTGCTCTGGGCCCTCCCGCTTCTCTCTCTGATGTACAACTATGAAGACTGCTCTGGACCTTCCCCACTTCTCTCTCCTTCTCTCAAAACAACAACAAAAGGCCTGCCCACCAGAGCCCTAAGAGGATTACCTCTTGAAAAGCAAGCCAAACTAAAATCCCTTTGGCAATGTGAATAAAATTTTTTTCTCTAAAGGTTGTAGTATTGCAAAACTTTGTCTCCTCTAAGAGAGTATGCTTTTCAGCCAGAGCTTCAATAATGCACCACTCTCCTATCCACTGAGGCTCATTAGGTGGCATGCAATACTGGTGCTCAATAAATAATCACGGAGTAACATGCCTTCCAGGTGCATTCAGGCCCACACTGGGTTAAAAGTTGTAAGGCTTTAGTGGCTTTTTGTGGTTGTTGCTATTGTTTGCCTGTTTTTAGTGACTGCTGTTTCTTTCCGTGATATAAGTATAACTTATATCCCTGATATTCCCTGATATTATTCTCCAAATGCCCAGATGGAGTTGGACCCTTACCGCCCAATTTGCTGTAGGCTGGAAAGTCAGAAAAATCAAGCTTAGTCAAATTGTGTCGGAAGTACATACCTTTGATATTATGTACAAGGAAGTTAATTACATACTGTCTATAGAAATATATACCTGAAAACAAGGAAACTGGCCATCAGTAAGTACAAAATGGAAGGTCCTTTAAGATATTTGCTAAATGGAAAAATGCAAGATGCAGAGCAGTGTGTGTAGTATGCTACCACTTGTGTAAAAGTGAGGAAAAAGAAACATGTAACTTCTTGATTATGCACACAATATCTCTGGAGGGCCACATTATAAGAAACTAATATAATTAGATAACTGTGAGCCGGGAATTGGGTGGCTGAGGGACAGGGATGAATGAGAACCCTTTCAGTTTATAGCTTGATTTTTTAGGGGGAAGTGGGCAACTACAAACGTGTATAATCTTAAATAAGCAAACTATCAAATTAATAATAAAGATCTCTGATGTAGAACATGGGCTATTCTGACTGCCCAAAGGATTTCCCCCATTACTTCCTTGTTTGTAAAGTTTGCTCAGGTGAATACCTGCTGTTTGGCTGACAGTGTATCTGCACCTGTAACACAGCCAAGAGTAGCAAACTTATCCTGGTGTTTTGATACACATCCTACCAATTCTTTTCATTTGCAAATATAAATTTTCCATTTAGCCACCCTCAGATTATACATTCTACTCAAAATGAATTAAAAAACCTCACATTTGCAAAAACTTCCATAATTCTACCTGCTTTCCCCTTAAAATTATATCATGTAGCTATATTAAAGATGCCGGTCTATCTACAATCTCAAATACCCTCAACATATGTGTCTCAGACTTAGTACAGACACAATGACCTGGGCGGGTGAGAGAGAGATAACACATACAAGCATAGTCCAAAGGTGAGGACAAGAATAGGGTCAGAAGATGTGGGCTTACTTTCCCATCTGATACTGGTGAATAGTACTTAGTAAATAATTTCTAAGCTCTCCACCCCAAACCACTGAAAGAGGTTGAACACCTTTTTTTTTTTAAAAGGTTTTATTGTTCTGAGAAAGAGACAGAGACTGAGAGATGCAGAGAGAAGGGGGAGGGCCCAGAGCAGTCTCCGTAGTTGTATATTAATAGTTTTCAACATGGTTTTGTTCCACACAGGTGGGCGGGGGCTGCACACTGGGCTAGGGGCCTCCCTCATGGGAGGCACACCCTCCTGAGCCAGGAGCTGAAGGGTGTGTGTGTGTGTGTATGAGAACCAAACTGGGGGTCTCCCACATGGGAAGCACACCCCAGTTCAGCATATGGGTCTTCATGAGCCAGGGCCAGAATTCGATTCTCAGTCCCTGGGGCTGAAAAGTGAGTGCTTAACCTGCTGAGCCATCCTGCTTCTCTGAGACTGAGTATTATGGAAGTGGTACAGGTCCAAGCCTAAGCCATTCAAAAATCATCACTCCGCTCCCCCCACCACAAAAAAAAACAACAAAAAAACAAAGAAAACAAGAAACCACAAAGAATTAAGAATTTCTCGATTAATTTCAAGCAATGTGAACTGGGGTGTGTTTCCCATGTGGGAGGCCCCCAGTTTGGTTCTTCCTGAGGGGAGCTTCCATGTGGGGGGCCCCTGGTTCAGCCTCCAGCTCAAGGGGGCATGCCCCCCATGTGGGAAGCCCCTGGCCCAGTTCCCGCCCACCTGTGTGGAATGAAACTATGTCAAAAACTGATGACATGCAACTATGGAGACTGCTCTGGACCCTCCCCTTTCTCTCTGTCAAAAAAACAATAAAATCTTTAAAAAAAAATTCAAGTAATGGTTATCATATAGACCTCAACAAAGACTTGCAGATAAGATATAGAAGATTTTGTTTCCAAAATTAAAAACATTTGCAAATACCAAATCAGGCTTTCAAGCTGCTCTGCCTACACCAACATGCCCAGCTGCTTCTCTGTGTGCCAGTTTTCTATAATTCTGGTGTATGACACCAGCTCCTGGAGTCCACTGCTTCAGCCACCAAGGCAGTCACCTGCAGGACAGGAGCTGCTGCTGGAGCTGGGAGAGGACACTCTACTCAGCACTCTCTAGGACAGGTATTGTCTAGCCCTGGCAGAGGGACAGTGCTGGCTCAGTCCAAATACCTGAAGCAGTGGCCCTCACTATCCACTTGGCTCAATCTTCCATCTATTACATGCTGTTGAATGTGGGGAAAGTGGGTCAATCAGATGCCAGGTGAAAAGAAAAAGGGATGCTCAGATGGCTCCAAACTGCTATGCTTCTAATTACAAACCACAGATTTTTCTAGAAGAATTACTTTAATACTTTAATACCTAGAGGGGGCAGAGAACTCACACCCAGCCTGTGCCACCTTCTATCTGCCTTTATGTAAAAATACCTTAGGCTGGCATCTTATGACTTAAAATCCACAAAACTCCTGCCTCAGTTTCTACATCTACCATTGTTTGCCCACAGTATTCTCTGAACTGGTTTGTTTCTGGTGGTTTTTGAGCACCTGTAAACTAAATAAACTGCCTCCATTCTGCCATCCATGGCCACTGACCACACCTTTAAACTGAGCTCAGTTTCTACCCTGACGGGCAGCCACTTGTCCAAGGTGGGCCTCCATGCACCTGAGACTTAATCTTCAATTGTGGCCACCTGGTGGAGTTGGCAAAGTTATGCTGAAGTTATTTTTCCCTCAGTATTGATGTGAAATAGAAACAGCTGTGGGCAATTCCCCTTGTGGCCGGCCATCCAGGCTTGGAGTTGAATCCAGCCATCTTACTAAGTCCTTCCCTTCACAGGGGAGGCTGGTTGGACAGGTCTGGTCCTCTAGTCCTCACAGTGAGATGTCAACACAATTTGTTAGATGTTTCAGCAGAGGAATAGAGGAAAAATTAGGTTTCTATAAGATTGAAATCATCAATTATCCGAAGAAATCCTATGTATATATTTTTTCTCTGTAAGCAGTATGTCAGTTTTGAAACTGAACATCTGACTGAATCCTATATTCTTCAGGAATACAGAACAGTCTCATTGGGTCAGACCCTGTCCACAGAGGTCAGGGCCCAGGCATCAGAGAAGCCTCCACCCCAGGATGTGCCAGGAGCACATAGCCCTCTCTCTGACATCAAGCATTAAAGTTAGAGTCCAACTTCTATAGCCACTTATGGCTTTGTCCTTCACAGAGTAGTTCTCATTCCTAAAAAGTCCAAATGCACTTCCTGTCTAAACCACCTCGTAAATGTTGTACTTGTTATTTATGTCCTAAATATAGTCATGTACATTTAGTCTACTCAGAGTTCCCCTAGTCCAAATGTCTGAGGGTTTTGAACAAGTTAGTGTTTATCTCCTTAAGGTCATTCATTATTTCATCAATTCTGATTGTGTCTTTGCTTTCTCACATTAAAGAGTCCTGCTCTTTCATCTGATTTGGTCCCCTCTCCCAATCTCGCCTAATTCCACAAGATCCCTCTGGGATCATAGACTGGACTGCACACAGTACTCCTGAAGAAGCAGGCATGCTACAGGTTTTACACAAAGGTGGAATGATATAAAAATAAGGAAAAAAACAAGGTAGAATAATGTATTATTTTGTTGTTGTTTTTTTGTTGTTGTTTTTAAAGATTTGTTTTATTGATTCTTGACAGAGAGAAACTGAGAGAAGGGGGAGGGCCCAGAGCAGTCTCCATAGTTGACATTAGTTTTTCCATATAGTTTCACTCCACAGGTGGGCACAGGGCTGCGCAGGGCAGGAACTGGG
>PVKE010045507.1:0-12593 GCA_004027555.1 Craseonycteris thonglongyai | reverse complement strand
ATAGAAATCTTTATGACCTTGAAGAAAATGTCCTTCCAGTACTTTTTTTTTTTTTTTACAGATATAGACTCCAAATCCATGGGGAAATGGGCTTATCTTTTGGGATAGAAGTTTTAGATCATGTAACCAGAGATGAATATGACTCCAGAACTCTTGGCTGGGATATTGCACTCTAGTGGCACTATGCCAAAAAAGTGAAAAAAACAAATGTATGAATGTAATAGGAAGATGCCCCCATCAGCTGAGTCCGTATTGGTAGAAACTTGGAAATAATTCAAGCACCTAGTAATAATATATTGGCATGGCTACAGAAGCTATCTAAACTCTCCATGGTGTGTCCACTGTTGGCAGCCCAGTGCATTTACTTATTTATTCAGTCTTTTCATCAGCCAGGTATATTTCAGTGCACTAGGCTTGACCTTGGGGATATAATAGAAAACAAGACATTATAATCTCTATCCTCACAGACTTTCATTTCCAACAAAGCAGATAGAAAATTAAATATGGGATTCGAAAAAAGTATAATAAGTGTTTTAATCTATATATAGTAAATCATGTCCTAGAAGTAGATCTGAGATTTGAACCTTAGCAATTTGACTTCAGAACACGTGGTTTCATCATTCTGCTGTTGGTCACATGCCCATGGTTAAGCAGGAAGGAAGAGAGTTGCAGCTCAACTCTGAGCAGCTTGAGTTCTCCAGGTTCTTCATGCACCGTCATGGTGCTCAATACTGCTCATGCTGAGTCTCAGATGCCTGTGAAACCGCATCTGGAGACATGAGAGCAGCAATGTAGCTACACATCTGGTGCTCAGGACATGGATCAAGCTGGAGACGTGGATTTTGGAATCAGCAGCAAGGAAGTGCTCACCCAATGGAAGGAGAAAAGAGCCCGAGGCTCAACTTGGGCACCATGATATTTAATTGATAGGTAGGTGGAATCTTGACCTTAGTCTACAACCTTTCCAAACTCCTTGAACCTTCCCCCAGAGAGTGCTCATTAGACCATAGGCATTTCTTTCCATAATGACCAGTTAGTTCACCTGCAGCAGTTTTGTTGTTGCTGTTGTTTGTTTTTCTTACCTAGTATCATTACACAAGGTGCACTTCTTATAGTTAGAGTAACAGGGAACAAAATAATGACACAAAAATACCAATGCAATGGGGATTCTTTACATTTCCCCCCCCTACCTATGAGCCTCGGTGCCTTTCTCTTTCTATAGAATAAATTTCCTTTGAGGCAAATAACTCCAAGGGGAGTAGTAAGGAGGAATCCTCTAAATCAGACCAGAAAGAGTTAAGAGAAGGAGAATCAGGTTTTCTCAAGGTGATAACCCTTGGTTTCATCTGAGAAGATGAAGAAATATCAATCAGCAGGGCTAAAGCACTGCAGAAGGAGGGAAGCACAGAACATAAAATCTGAGATAGGCCTGTGTCAGAGATGAAAGGCCTCCTGCTGAGCAACTTGACTTTCATCTTGTTGGTTTCAGTTGAGAAATAGACAACTAATAGAAAAAAATTGGGGGTCAATTATAATTTTGCTCCATTCTATTAGTAAGTTTCCAAAGGGCAGGAATCAAGCTTCTCTTATAAGCATCAGCAATTTAAAGGCTTACCCATTTACAATTGGCTCTTTATTACCTTTGTATCTTTGTCAGAAGCTTTCATATATTTTTCAGACATTGGTTTTTTTTCTTTGAAATATATTTCAAACTAGGTAAACTATTTTTCTACTCAATATCTGGGTCAAAAAAAGAAAAAAAATCATAAAATCCTAAAATAGCGAGGACTTTGCAGAGCTATACTTTATCATACATAACTGTTCCCTACAATCTATATACAAACATAACATCATAATACACCATAACCTGAGTTTTTGATGATAACATGTTACATCTCTTAATTAAACTATGTCTAATCAGTGGTTCATATAAAGAAGAAAAGACAAGAAATTCAAATGCTGAGCCCAGGAAGTATCTTAAATAATATTTTTTAAAAACGAAAAAAGAAAAAAGAACATATCCAAGTATATTGGGTGTGTTTTTTTAATCATGCAGCCTTTTACTCTTTCATTTTCCTACTTTTCCTAGATGTGGGTACACAGAAACAGTTTTCTTTGATAAAATCAATCACATACGTGTAATGACAAATGTCAGCTGGGTACTCGACCTAAGTGCCGGGGAGCAATAAAATGTGGTGGTGACCACTGTGAAACAGAGAGGGATAGGGCAGCCCTACCCCGTGTCAGCCACTGCTGTCATCTGGGGATGTGTAGCCAGTCTTGCCAGAGTTTCCAACTCTCCCTGAGAAGTTTTCATGTAAAATCGCTCTGTTCTTAAAGACTGGCTCACATTTTTTAAGCACACTCCTGAGACCAGGGAAACCAGGAACACAGAACAAATCCAGCATGTGGCTTACCACTTCGCAACCTCTGTCCTATTTTCTGTAGTTCTTCCACAGCCCAGCATGGGGACTCCATAATGTTTAGTAAGGGAATAAATGGAGGGAGGAAGGAAGGTCATACTCTTCTCTGCTCCAAAATCAGCATCCTCGGCACAATGAATCACAGACTTTATTCTAGAAGCTGTGTCCTCCTCTGGTGAGAGGGTTAGACAGAGTGCATGGTTTACAAAAGGATCCTCAGAAGCAGAATCTCAAAGGATAAAAAAATATATATATGGATGCTCTGGTTGAGCTCCATCTCCATATTCCCCTTGTCCCATGTCTTCCCCCAAATCCCCCAAATCTGTAATTCAAGGATACTTAACTATATCACAGTATTGTTATGACAATAGAATTGTATCATGTGTAGGAATGCCTGTAGCAATGATAGAGGCGTCCCTCTAGCATTGGAGACTGAAACATGCATGGGATCAAAGAGACAAAGAACAGCATCTTTCACAATCGATCGCAGACCTCAACACATAATCAACTCCTATTACAATCACCATGGAAAGAGAACTTTTGGACAGAGGTAGAGGCAACTGAGATTGGTATTAATAACAAGTACATTTCTGAAAAATTAATTAAATGTCTCCACTTTTCCATTAGTCTGAGAAATATATGAGAACAGTTGTCAGTAACCGTGAAGGCTCTGAGATTTTAGCCTGTTTACAAGAGAAAAAGTTAGCCAG
Source organism: Craseonycteris thonglongyai (assembly GCA_004027555.1). NCBI lineage: Eukaryota > Metazoa > Chordata > Mammalia > Chiroptera > Craseonycteridae > Craseonycteris > Craseonycteris thonglongyai. The sequence goes on along the minus strand of PVKE010045507.1, from coordinate 9,460 downwards.
ACAGGTTCACTGATGCTAACAGAAGACACAAGTTTCCTGGGTCAAAGACCAAGGACTTTATTACTTCTCCCCTGCTGCCCAAAGCCAGGCTCAAAAGCTCTCCTTCAAAAGACTCACCTGATCCTAGTCACCTGCCTAGTCTGGAGCTATAACAGAAGTTATTTCAAGAGAAAAGAGCAATGAACTGTTGTAGAACTAGCCTTTGGCTTCTATGGACAGAAACTAATTCAAACTAGGGAAAGTGAAATGAAAACATCCCAGCTGGCAAAGCGGGGAAGAATACTCAGGACGCTTGTGACATACAACAGTGAGTCTCAAGAATCAGAGCCTCGGGGACTTGTCTGACCTTCTCTCCCTTTCTTCGTTGTCTCATTTCTATTAGCTGCTGTCCCTCTCGCATCCACAGGGGTCTCTGATGGATCCTCACAAGACACAGCAGCTTTCTTCCTGCTCTAGAACTCTGAACAAATGAAGAATGAAAACAAAAAAATAAAGCAAAAAAAAAAAACAGTGCCTTACGGGAGACCCAAATGTCACCTTCACTACTGAGAAAGGTTCAGTGGAAGGACATGGCTTAGTATGAAAGGCAAATAAGACTATGAACTTGAGAATTAGGCAGATTTGGGGAGGCCGGGATCACTCATCTGGTTGAGCACTTGCCTTGCAACAGCCAGGTCTGGGGATTGAATCCCAGTTCGAGCCCTGAACTGAGGCACAACTGGTAACCTTCAGGATGGTGGCAAAGGTTCTCGCCTCCCATGCAGGAGGCCCCCAGTTCAGTTCCTGCCCTGCACAGCCCCACATCACCTGTGTGGAATGAAACTATGTCACAACTAATGTACAAATATGGAGGCTGCTCTGGGCCTTCCTCTTTTCTCTCTCCCTTTCTCTCCCCTTCACCTTCTCTCAAACAATAAACTAAATCTTGAGGGGGAAAAAAAGAAAGAGACTGAGGTAAACATTATCCTCAACGTAAGATTTCCTTAGCCCAGCTAGTCTTCCTACACCTACTAGCCACATGTCTCAGTTCAGCTTCTCCGGGACAGAGTGAGTAAATGGGTAGGAAATCCCAAGAATATGTTTCAGGGAAATTTCTTCCTCATGGCAACAGAGGAATGGAGAAAAGGGTCTTTACCTCCATCCAACATAATGTACACCCCAATAAATATTATTGAGCATCTTCGGTTGTAAGAAACCAGATGCTTTCTGGAGAAAGAACTAGACACTCGGGTTTGGGGTATTGGCTCTGCTCAGTTCAGGATGACCTAGGGGAAATTTACCTCTTTAGTGATACCATTACAGGACTTGGTTGCCATCTCTAAATTCCACTTTAAGGTATCATCTTCTCTCCTTCGTTTCTTGTTTCTATGAGGGCTGTCCAGAAAAAATTCATTCATAGATGCCTCTATTTTTCTCATTACAGGGCTGGATATTTTTCAGAGCCCTCGCATACATTTCTTTCTTGTTCGTTGCCCCAGCAATGTCTTATTTTCCTTTCTGCCTTTCTAGCCCCTCTGGCTGTCTCTCTCTTATCTTGTGTGGTCTCTTTGGTTCACAGATTCTCTTTCCCTTTGTCTCCTTATAGTTCTGTGCCTCCTTTTCTGTCCCTCAAATGACCTCTGTTTCCCTGTGTCTTTCTGACTTTGAGGAAGTGTGTGAAGAGGAGCTTGTAGGAGGGAAAGAAAAACAAAAACAAAAACCAGGACAAGGCATCTCTGAGTGAGTTTCTTAGCATCCTATGGAAAGTTTTCAGCCAGCTAAATCCAGCTTCACTAACTGGTTCTATGCCTCCAGGCCTCCAGAGCATGGCCTCCTCCACCCACCTAGCAGGTGATATGAGACCTGGGAGGCCCAGAATACAAGGAAATGTTACTGAGCCAAGAGCTAATGGTCTATGACATGAAAATGCTTAGTCCGCCTGCTCTGCGAGGCCCCTTCACAGTGGGGACCCACTGCTGGCCCCAGTCAGTGTTGAGGGAAAGCAGGAGGGAGCTTGTCCCAGATCTGAGTCAACAGAGAAGACCAGGAGAGTCTGCCAAACGCAAATAGCTCAAGCCAAGATTTTTTCTTCACCAGTGCCATCCAACCTTCCACATATGCGCACAGTCTGGGGTCCAAAGGCCCCCAAAGAGTCAGCAGACCTGGGTTTGACTCATAACTTTGTCATTAATTGACCAAGACCTTGGTTTAGTCGTGTCCTCTTTCTGGGCCACCATGTTCTCATCTATAAAGGGAGAAACACAAATGCCATCAACTAATTCTAGAACCACTTTTACTTTAAGGTTAAAGGGATTTGGCCAATTTTGTTTCCCTGTAACTTTGGTACCTGCTGCCTATTTATAAGCATTTATGGTGCCGTTCCATAGGATGGGGCCAAGCAAGAAACAAAAAACAAGGGCAATGAAAGTTATGAAGAAGACACATATTTTCCCATTCTTACAAAGAAAGTGAAGTCCTGACCCAGGAGGCAGAAGCTATAGAGCTCTCCTTTGTGCTACAGAGAGGTACTTGATCTGCAGGGTCTCTGCTTTATCTCTAGGTTGCTGTACTAAACACACCTCTTGGTACTCACCCTCATTTCTGGCTCAAACCACTGACCTACCCACAATGCCCTGCTCAAGGAAGCAGCACTACTAGAGTCTTTGTTCACGAGAGGTTTTCTTTTAACGCAAGAAGGAAATCTGACCCAAGAGATGCCATTTGTAGGCTGCTCAGGGATCTTTGGTGTAGCCTGGAGCAAAGGACTGGAAGAGGGAGAGAATAATTAATGAAGCCATTACCTAAATCCCCTCTAGGATTTGTGCTAGAGGCTATGGAGAGATTGGCTAGCAGCAAGTGAGAAGAGGACAGAGCAGAGACATGGGAGAAAAGGAGGTGCCTAGAGATTCATGAGAAAGACAGAAAATAGCAGCCCTTTATTCAGGAAGCTCCTGGCATTTTCCCAGGTCAGCAAAATTCCAACCTGTAGGAACCCTTACAATGGCCTTTCTGTTTCTTGTGGCAGAGAGAAGAAGAGTTTTCCTGGCAAGCGAAAGAGTCTCATTAACACACATGGATGAGGACATTCAAGCCCCATCAACACCAAATTTCTTTAAAATTTAAGCATGTAAGCATCAATGGTGTGACCTCTAGAAAACTATTCCACATGAAATCATCTCTTTGGGTAATGTAGAAAACGTCATAGCTTCTTCCAAACCTACAAAATATTGGTGCAACAAACTTAAAGGAAATCATACAGACCAGGGGTCTCCAAACTACGGCCCGGCCCGCGAGGCCCTCTCATCCGGCCCGTGGAGACCTTTTTATCTGAATAAAATCATATTAAATAAATAATTAAAACCAACATCTCTGTTTTGATTCTTTTTTATTTGGACCTCGAGTGTGTAGTCGGCCCCCAAACTGCTGTTTGATAGTTAAAGCGGCCTGCGGGCTGAAAAGTTTGGAGACCCCTGATATTATAGACCATTAATAAGTTCAACTAGCTATTTTACATGAAGCGACATTTTTTGTAGAGTTAAAAGGCATGCAAGTGAGAAATAAATGGATTTCATATCATAAGCAGCAAAAAAATTTTTATTTTGCTTTTCATTAATAGCTCTCCCTTCAGCCCTTCTATCACGTCCCTCTCTTTTAGGGAACAGGGGTTCAGTGTGATGCAGTGCAGTATGTCTAATGATCTGGAACAAGACAACAAACTCAGTTTCGTTACATTGGACAGCACCTGTTCTTGTCTCACTTTCAGTAGACCCGAGTCCTTTGGCACGTTACTCTCCCACCCTACCAGTCTTGAAATCTCAGTTAAAATATTCTAGCTCCATGACAAATGGGAGGGTTAGAGGAAGGACACATGATGTTGGCCCAGACAAGCACAGGACGCAGTTCATGGGACCCAGGCAAAGCTAATCAGAAATAGTCTTTAGAACTCCTTAGTTTGGCACTGGAAGAAAAGGGCCTAGCTTTTCAGGTCAGAGAGCTGGAAGTATATAAAATGGTGTTTCCAGGAGCTGTCTTTCCTTCAAATGGAGATAATCAGAGAAGCAGAGGAAAGAATGAGGGAATGAACAAATTATCTTTTTAGAGTCTCTAAAGCATGGACCACAGTGGATGCACTCTTAGGTGCTGTCATATACAGGGTCTGGCAGAAGTCACACCCCTTTTTTTATGACCTGGTAGTCTATACCAAATCTTTTATTATAAAACCATAAGCATGTAATTCTATAACATAACAATATCACACTCAAGTACACTATATGACATGTTAGGTGAGAGGTTCAAATTTCTGTCCATCTCGTGCGAGACAATGCAAGGCTTTCGATGTTAGGGCATTACTTTTGCCAGACCCTGAATATTTTTAGCAACATATATATATTTCTCCTCCCTCTATTAATTCCATGTCTCTCTATCAAATATGGAACTTTATCTCTATATGTTTGTAGTTGTTCTGCTTTAGATAGATGATAGATGATAGATAGATAGATAATAGATACATGTAGAGGAAGAGAAGTAGATATAACTATAGATATATAGGTTTTATAGATATTATAGATATACATTCTCCTCTGTCTGTGTAAGTGGGAAAGGGCAGATACAAGAAATCATGGGTTGACCAGATAGTTTCAGGGACTTAGATGCTGTACCAAGAATGAGAACTGAGTATCAATGTTGGTAGTGAAACACAAAGCCTGGGTAGAAAGCACACTCCCAAAAGGTTGACAAGGTGATGCATTAGTTAAAAGCATCCAGAGGAAAGTCGATTGTGCAGACTGAATCTCCTTTCTCCAAAAATAGAAAACTTTTAAATCATGAATCTAATGATTATAAAATGGTCCCATGAAGTAAATGGCAAAAGGAAGTAGGAGGTCTTGTGACTGAGACTTGTTGGTCATGGGAAGCAAGAGGGAAGGAGATGGAGGGGAGGAGGAGAAAGGGAGGAAGTCCTGTGTCTGCTCTGCTGGGCCAGAGCTTCTGCAGATCATTATCTCACCAGAGAGGCCAAGACTTCGAGAGGGAATAAAGAGAAGGCACCTTCTGATCCACTGACTCCTGCCAGTTACCAGGGAAGACAGGAGACCGCCTGTGGTGTGACTGGAAAAACAGAACTTGATTGGAAGCTAATTATTTGAGGGCTTGTCACCTCGTGCTGTGGGACTTGAATTTACCAGCAAGAGTCCCAGTAAGGCAAGACAGCACCAGACTTCTCAACTGCATCAGCTTGTTGGGGTTGAGGTTCTGCAATGTGTAAAGAACACATTTTGAATCCCAGCGCCTCTGTGTTCTAGAGATGTGACCCTGAACAAGAACATTCAGCTGTTCATCTGTATTAGGGCAATAAAAATATTGGTGGAGAGTGACTATTGTCTGTAGTCCAGGCCTAGCATGGAGCTGGCAAACGGTGACCACGGATTCCTTTTTTTAGTGCTCTGTCTCTCCCACTCGGCGGAATGTTCCAGAAGGCAAGGATAATGTCTTAGTCACTTACCGTTTACAGTTTCTGCACAGAGAAAGTGCCAAATAACTTTGTTTAGCTTTGTAATGATAAAAATTGAGAGGTAGAGGCAAAGGCAGGAGATAAAAAGAACAGAAAGTTAAGAGGAGCAGGACAGAAGCCTATTTTAAAGCAAGTATTTAGGCCATTCCATTGTTATCACACTTGAGGAGAAAAAAGTATGTCTGGTGGTTTTTTAGTATACACTTATCCCCAAACTGACCAAATCAGATACATTAAATACGTACAGCTCTTTATATGTCAATCATACCTCAATGATGTATAATCGTTTTTTAAAAATACTACTTTCTTCTCTCACAACAAAACAAACATCAAGCATCACAAAAGTCCTAAACAAGGAAACCAGCAAAAATAGAATAGCAATCATCACAAGTATGTGTCTTTAAATATTGTTGTCAAAACTGTAGGGAAATGAGCAGAGTTGCAGATGTGTCTGTCCTATTTTTATTTATGATTGCATAGGTGAAGTGTGCGGCCTGGAATTTTGCATTTCTAACAAGCTCCCAGATGATGCTAATGCTGACTTTCCATGGACACACTTTTTGCTGCCAGGTCTTAGCAACAGTCTGCACTGCTCCTACATCTAGCAAGCTTTCCCTTTAACGGGCACTCCATTTGAGGCTATGCCACACGGACTCTGGAACCACACTACCTGTTTTGTATTGAGCACAGTTCACTACCAGCAGTGCACCATCTAGTCTCTAACTGGCCGTATCTTCACTGCCTTCAAACCCAACCCTGTCAGATGCTCGCAATCCCAGATTCCCTTTCCTCTGAAGGTCTGCTGCTTACAATCACACCTTAGATTCATTCCTGAATGGCTCAGGGTGCTTGGCTGAAAACGACAGAATTCACTTTCTCTAGTTAAAGCAAGACGTTATTATTATAGACCATGAAGTCGCTTCTAGACGCCCCAAGCATAGAGGCTCTTCCGATAGGAACTGAGCCAAGAGAACTGGAGGATTTTTTGTTAGAGACTCTCAGCTGCCCACCACTCAACATGTATGGCAGACAGAGGTGAGCAAGTCCTCAGGTCCTGGAGAACCAAACACCTCCACCACCACATGTGCCAAAAGATCCGGTGTCCCAACTCTGGCTGCCACATCTCACCTGGCTCACCCCCTCCTTCCAAGTCCATTTCATCTGCTTGACAGAACCTGGGCAGAACGGGAGTCCGAAAATGCAGCATTTGGGTCCCTAGATCCTTTGGAGCAGGGAGACACGCTAGGAGCGGGTTGCGGGGGTATGCTCAGTGAGCCCATCTGTGGAATTGGGGCACTGAATGAATGTTCTTGAATAACGGCTGCAGAGCCTGACTCCATTTGATTACTCATGGTTCCTGATCTCCAGAACAATTATCAGTTGACCCAGGCCTTTGACTCATTATTTGCTGATTCTGACTCTACCTCCACATGACTTAGTCCTCTTGAGTCCATCACTCATGCGTGACAGTCTGAGTCCCCTTATGTCAAACTCCCAGGAGAGAGAAAGATTTGTTCCTGATTCTTGCTGGGTCAGGTGTCCATCAGCCTCAATTTGCTAAAGCTATGGAGCTGAAGTGATAACACGATGACATTCTGAGACAGTCCCTTCTCCTAGGAAGAAAAATTTCTGACAGAAAGAGACTTTGAAGTAAGAAAATTACCCTAGAGCCCGTCAGCTGTGATACCTGAGCCAGATTTTGAAGGGGAAATAGGCACCTGAAAATGAACACAAAGGAAACACTTAGAGATGCCAAGGCCTGGAGACTTGAACAAGTCATCAAGTGTGTTGTGATGAGTTGAGACTTTTTTCCCCTTCCATCTGGTTTCAAATGTTTGCTAATATCTGCTTCTCCAAAACTGTTAAAAGCATGTATTAGCCCTCTTTCCACAGCCTACAATCAACTTCTTTTAAAAAAATGTTTAAGTCTTATCTCTACCTTCATTCCCTTTTATCTTCCTACTTCTTCTTAAGCCTGTGACTATTCTTAGGCATGTTATGTAATTTCTGTAAGTTTCCCCATCTATAAAATAGAAACAGCTGAACCTACTTCTAAACTATGGCAAGAAGCAAATGGGACCACGTACAATGGGTATGTGAGACTACTCGAACACAATGATCACTAACTCCACTGCACAAATGGAGGTGATTAAAATGGTGATGATCTCCAAAGCCCAGAGTTTTCCAAGACATTAACGGTGCCTCTCGACCTCTCCTATCTAATCTAACCTCTGTGTGCTCCTCAGGCAGCAAAGGACACAATGTGAGACGTGGCTCTAGAGAGCATCGCTGCTCCTGCCTGGGCTGACTCAGCAAGTCCGCTCCAAAGCTTGGCCCAGATGCCGAGGTCCTCACCTCTCAGCCCTCAGCAGGGCCTCAGGTGCCTGCAGGCCTGCCTCCTGTGACTGCTACAGCTGCTCACAAATAAAGACTAAAATAAAGTCTGGGCGAAATGCGGGCCAGCATGGCACCTGCTTGTGGTTTCTATCGAGGGTCAAGGAGAGTTGAAGCTGGAAGAACCTCAGATTGTCTCATCTTACCCGAACTCCTGCTGGCCCATTCGTTCCCAGACAATGGCACCAAGCAGTTCTTTGGGTGCTTAAGGCAAAAACCTGATATCCTTCTTCTTTCCTTGCCCACTCACCCCTTGCCCATCAGCAAGCCCTGTTAGCTCAGCCTACAAATTATACCCCCAATAGAATGATTTATTACAAACTCCATTGCTGCCCTCTGGTTCAAGTCAAGCTACCATCTTGCCTGGGCTGTCGCAATGTCCTCCTAACTAGCCTCTCTGTTGATATGCATGCCCTTGACGGAAGCTATAGAGTGGTCTTAGAACAAAATCAGCTCAGAATGCCTTCTGCTTAGAGCTCTGCAACTATATTCTATTGTAATTAGATTAAAATTTACAATCCTTACTGTGGTGGTCCCTGACTGCCTCTCTGGTATTCTTATGATTTCCTACTTTCCAACCACATTGTTTTCTTTCTCTTCCTCAAATAGGCTAAGCTCATTACAAACTCAGGTCTTTATACTTTGAGCTGTTAGCTGCTCTAGCTAGCACAGGGTATGCACTCAGGGACTTAGAGATGGATGAATAAATGAATGGATGGAGGGAAAGAAGTAAGAAAGAAAGGAAGGAAGATAAAGGGACCTTCTATGACCTCTATAGTTTTGTTTCCACAAAACCACTGTGTACTAAAGCTTTACGGAACTTGGATCAATAAAGTCAGGGGAAGTCAGAGAATTGGGAAATCCAATTTTTAACAGCGCTGAGGATGAGAGGCTAAATGACAGTCAGCCCCTCAATTGGCCTGGGAGTTAGGGAGAAGATACTGATCTCTTGTCAACCAGAAACCAGAACCTGCCTTCAAGGCAAGACGTTAATGCCAAGGTAAGTCAAGATGGGCGCAGGGACATGACTTTCCCCCAAACAGCACTTGCATTCCCTCTTAACGAACCCATGTTTTGTAGCTCTCAAAATGACGAACTGTCAAAGCTTCTAAGAAACCATTACTCACTACCCTATAAAGGGAGTAGAACATAACGATCTTATTCTCAGTTGCAGAAAGCACCTCATAATTAAAGATCATCTTGAGTTTGGGCTCCTTGTATACTTCATTTCTTTCTCTTTAAGTGTAACTTGTCTCAAATGGGAAGATTGAATTGTCTTCTTACAAAACCTCGACCTTCACCGTTCAGACCTAAATGCCTGGGCAAATTGTCATATGAGGAACCTAGGATGTTAAGTTCTTGGCTTGTTAGTTTTAAGCGTAGGGCTGAAGCAGACAGAGGGCACTTCAGGAGCACCTGCTTTGCTCTTAGGCTGTATAACCTCAAATACTGGCTGTGCCGCTTACCTGGCCTGTAAGAAAGTTACTTAACGTGTGTGTGCCTTGGTTTTCTCAGGTGTCACGTATGTAATGCCAGGAGTTCTTCCCTTGGAAAATTGTGAGCATCATATGAAATATA